>CM046433.1:26711156-26869482 GCA_025506505.1 Flaveria sonorensis
TTTTATTTTCTCAAAAGACATATATTTTTGAAAATGTTTTATAATTACTTATTTTTTATCGTTCTTGTTGGTTTTATTTGAGGGTGTAAAAATTCAAGTTGATGCGCGCTCTACTTGAGCTCTATTAAATTAAAATGAGCATAGCTTGAGCGTAGACGAACTTGGACTTGACATGTCTGGTGACTTGTTTACACCGTAGGTTTATTCACCTTCAGTCAGCTTTGTTCTTGTTCGATAAACAAATGTGTATCACCAATAATCAATTACCAACAAAACAATTTCATTTGTGACTAAAGAGGGAAAACCATAAGAAATTAGAGTTTTTTTTTTAGCGCTATATATTAATAAATAAAAATATTTATTGACATGTTTCATTCTCTCATGTTTTATCAACATTTTTTCTCCTTTTTATCTTTTATTATTTATATAAAATTTTATTTAATAATTTTTATATATTTTTTGTTCTATCTCTCTCCTATTAATTTTTTTTATGATTATTTTGGTAAAGTGTTTATATTTAAAGAAAGTTACGGTTGTTCACAAAACATTTTTATAATATTTTTTAAATATTTTTATAAAACATTTCTAAAGATAATTGTATAATGTTTATTGATTTTGTATTAAAATGTATATAATGTTTCATAATATGCAATATGTAAATATAAATCCTTTTACTAACAGTATAGCTATACGTTTTAGCTATCTATGTAATACACGAGGTTTTAACTAATTAGTTACCGACATATAGAAAAGAACTACTAAAATCATATAATAACTTTGAAAACTAGAGCTATATTTTAAAATTATTTTTTAAGAAAATGTATGAAAAATTACGAAAAAACACTTTTACAAAATTGAAACCTTTTTCCTTAACTTTCAGTTAAATAACGTTATATAAGGAAACATGTAATTCAAGTTTCTATTTAAATTATTTTTTGAAAAAAAGTTTGAAGAAAATGTGTGTAAAAAGAAAAAAAAAACATTAAAAATAACTTCTTTTATATAATTAGAAACTTTCCTTAACGTTTTTATTTAGTATTATCAAATACTACAACGTTTCTCTTTAAAAAAATGTTTTAAATTTTTTTTTAAGAAAATATATAGAAATGAGAAAAAAATTTATCTTTCTACTATAATAGAAAAGGTAAGTGAGACATTTGGAAGCACCACATTAATCCTTATCAAAATTTCTCTTTTTTAATTAAATAATTATATTAAATAATATTATTATTATTTATATTTTTTATAGTTTTCTAATAAATTATAAAAGAGAACTTTTTATTAATTTTTTTTAAAAAAACAAATTTTTTATAAAATAAGAAATTTTTCAAAATATTAAACTTTTTTTAAAATACGAAATATTTTAAAATGGTGTTTTTAAAAAAGTAAAATTTCTATAAAAATAACAATTAAAATTGGAAGTTATAATAATAATAAAATTTTTAAAAATGACCTTTTTTTAAAATGGTTATTTTTAAAAGAAAACGTTTAATTTTTTATAAAGTAAAAAAAAATAAAATAACAGTTTGAAAAGTTGATATCATTGTTTTATTACATGTAATTTTTACTAATATGTAATTTTAATAATGTATAATCTTAGAATATTGTTTTATAAATAATATATTTTTATTTTATTTTATATTTTATTTATTCAACACGTGTAATCGACGATTTACTGTACCTACTTGAAAAAATTAGAGAATTATTTTCTTTAACTTATTGTAAATAACATTATTTTAAATAGAAATACTTTTTTCTTATAATATTGTAAGTAACAAAAGCACGTTTTGAATAAACACTCATTTTGTTAAATATATTCAAGATCATTATTTTTGTTGAATTCAATTTCCCTCTACACTTTTTTGTTAAAATCTCCATCCCAGTTTTTGTAATTAATGATCAATTACTATACTAACAATAGTGTTCATCTATATAAAAACATACTTGAAATTGACACTCAAACATGAGCAAGATGATAAAAAGAAGCATGCATTTTGTAACTACCGAATCGTCAAAAGCATCTAATCAGTATTGAAATAGGCAAATGGTGAAGAGATATATATGAATAATAGCAAAAAAAGAATCGAACAAATTCACCAATAAAGTGGTGTGTATGTGCAACTTAAAGGTGGCTAGCAAAGAGCAAGTGTTTTGCTGACACACATGTGGGTACAATGAGTTTATGGCTCTAGATAAGGCCAACCTGATGAGTTTTTGTTAAATATGTCATCAAATTAATTAGTTGGTTCGACATATAAGACATGCATACTTGCACATTTTATGTTCAACCATTTATTACAAAAGCTAATTTCAGGCACTATGGGAACATAAAAGGCTTGAGACCAGTAAAACAAGTTAGTGGGGTGTACTAATTAACAGAAGAAAGGGGAGGGGACCAGGTAATTAACAAGATTAGTAGCACTAATACAAAAGAAAAACAGTGTAACCCATGCAGTAGTACTCTTCTCTCAAATGTTCCAGCAGCTTCATTAATTTTTGAGTACAAGATCAAGATTCATAACCAATATATGTGTATTGAAATACTAGTTGTTTCCCCAGAGAACAAGTTCTAGGTTGTTCTCAAATGGATGTTTTAGTTATAAGTGATGTGCTTTAGATTTTTTAATTTTTTAATTAAAGATGTGCAAGAAAACAAGTGCTACATAGATTTTTGACAAGCAAAAAGAAATTTTGATTAAATTTGTACATTTTTATATTTATATTAATATGCTTGTTATCTAAAGCGCCGTCTTAGTTGTCGTGCTGAGGCATTCCACTTTTACTCTGGGAGCTTGTGTACGTTGTACATATATATAGCTTTAGGTTGTATCTACAAGTTATTTATACATTAAATTACATATCAAGCCTATTTTTATGTTACCTATATAAATACATTATGACTCACGTATGAAACTTCATGCGATTTACTGTTATATGCATCTACTAGGACTGTATTGCCTTAATGCTTGCACCTCAATCTTTTATAACAAAGTAGGTAATTGTATATGTGTGCTATCTAGTTACGGAATAGATTTTATTTTTGAATGACGAAGTTACTCATTGAGTAAACCTACTACCAAATCTACAGAACTCGCATCATGACCACCATAATACTTGAAAGTACTTTTATTTACGTAGGTACAATGTTACAACACAACTTGATACCATTGAACCAAAACCCATTTGGTAGTTTTGGAATAGTTAGTATGACCTTTTTAGCATGTAACATTCCATGAAAAAATTTACACCTTATATGTCTACACATACAATTGAAATTATATAAACTATTTTTAACAGAAACATAATGTCATAAATAATACATACGTCGCTTATAACTAATTTCACAAAAACCGAAAGTATGTCATATTTTACGCTTAAAGGATGCACTAACTTTTTACAAACGTTCAGTTTAGTAGTTGTATTATAAAAACTATTGATCTTAAAACATAAAAATTACACAATAACGTAGGGCATGATGTTCTGCGTAAGTATTTGTTTCCTATATTTAGTTTTCCGGTGTTTGTTTCGTGATACCTAGACATGGAAGGAGTAAGAATACTACATTTAGAGATTGATTTCCATACATATTTCAATTACCATTGTTAAAGACAGTTCCCAATATATAGAGTCCACTATTGACCAAGGTATGTCTTGATCCTCTTCATATATAATGAAGAATCTTATCTTGGAATAGCCCAACAATTTTCCACAGGTTACACATATGTAGGTAAAAACTTGGGGCGAAACTAATCCATCTTCAAATAATCTTCTTTAGCTTCATATGATAATATTTCAACCTCTTTGGGGTTTGTAAAAGGACAATCTAACTTATTACTTTTCTCCAATGCAATGCATATCATATTTATGCATGTGGGTACGTAGATTAAAACTCCTTAAGTCGCCTCTCAATAACCCAAATCGTGTTTTTTTGAATTCATACTTTCCTTGGATACATTCAAGAATTATTTGTCTTTTTGTAAAAATCATGTTTTAACATTAACTAGATCAGATTAGACCTTTAAACAAGGGTCAATCATCGCAATCCTAAATGGAAAGACATGATAGCCGATTATTACCTCTTAAATTTAAGTTGTTGTTATTACATAGTAGAAAATGCTAAAAACATTAGTTACTACTAAAGATCATTATGCAACTGATGTCAAAGTTGATACCGATGTCAAAGTTGATGGTGAAGTCAAAGATATTGCCGATGATCATTTTTACAGATGCTCGGTGTAATTGAAACAATCATCATCGAATAACAGCCTACCACTGATCATAGGTTCCTTTTACTAATAATAATGTTGATCAAGCTTATATATGTTTCACACATGTGAACTTGTACCAATTTATATTTGAATTTAGTATTTAGTAATAATCAAATCCAGTTATACTAAAGTAAACTTGAAGATACAAAATTGTCAACATTCCAAAAATGTTTTTACGCTTAACTAAGGAGGTTAACCTATTCATCTTTTTTTCTATATGAATGCCATATTCGTTCTTCAAATATATATTGTCGCTGCTCTAGCATTCAAATCCTTCTGTTGTATGTTTTGAACTCGTAATCTTTCACTCTCACCTTTTGGCTCTATGTTGTATTATATTCCATCTATCAACCATACCCATGCCATTTAACATGCTCCCTCATATTTGAACTATATTATTAAATGCTTTTGCATGCATGATTCTACTAGATCTCTTAACATTAACTATATATGCTCCTAATATCCTTCCTAGAATGTGATAAGTCGATAAAGATATTTGGGTTAAAGAAGAACAAAGTTCAGTTAGCCTTACAAACTATCTAAACAATGGATGGATTCGTTCGTGTACAAAATCTACGACATCCGTTTTATAAATCCGCAGTCATTTCTGAATCTGATCTTATTAGAAACGCTACCAAGAAACTACTGGAAGCAACTATTACCACAAGAACCACTAAATATCAATGACATTAACATTGTTGTCCCTACTGTTTAATTGCAACACCAATCTTAAAATGGGTTACAAGTCCCCACAATCCAGTGAGAATGTGACATTTTCCTTTTGTTTTTCCTATATATTCCATTTATCTGGTTTCATGTAGTTCAATTATCCGGCATGTTTGTGGAAAATGGTTCGGGTGGCGGCTAGTACATCCCATTTTGATTTTGATCCTCCCTTTCCTCATGTAAATATTGTCCACAAGCTAGGGCCGGAGAAACAAGTTTTTATCATATTTAACAGGATAAAGTGACGCGATTAACACATGTATCAAATATGAAAATCAATTGTTTAACTATTTTATCTCATGGTTTATAATTTTTTTTATATTTAATTGCCAGACATGCAGAACAAGAAGAAGAAATGATGAGTATAGCATCTCAATTTTAAATATTTTAAAAAGGTAAATATTTAGATAATTTAATTTTTATTAAACATGATTAATCCTATCATATACAAGTCATGAATTAACAGCCCTACCAAATGCTCATGAGATAAGCTTTTATTGCTTATAAAAGATGTAGAGTTTGTGTGGTGTTTTGTATTTTTAAAATGATTGTGATTTTATTGAAATTGACACTGCTTAAGTGACTAGTTAGCCACTACAAAAAAATCTACTATCAGCGGCGACTTCTGTCGCTGCAAAAGATACACTTTGTTGCTGCCATTACTTAAGCGGCGACATGTCACGCTATTGTGTCGTCGCTAATATTAATTAATCGTTAATGGTAAAAAATTCGCCGCTAATGGTGTTGCCGTTGTTTAGAACATTTGTTGTGGTGAACGGACTCTAGAAGTGACATGTTTTATGGGTCATCACGTTCCAACAAGTACAACTGACAATGCTAGAGTCTGCTCGCTAAAGTGTGCACTCTCAATAAACCACTATCATGGGCGAAGGATCTAAGGGGCCGGGGGCCCCCCGCCATTTTTTTTCATCAGTAGTGTTAATTTTTGGTCTGATAGTGTAAGTTTTTTTATATATTGAGTCCGCCCCGTAAAAAAAAATTGATTTCGCCCCTGCACCCTATAGGAGTGCTCGATCAACCTGCCACTTACCACTATGATACCATTTTTCCAACTAGATGAACTCTTAAGCCCTCCATAAATTTAAAATTCGTATAACATTGTATACATGAGCTCTACTTTTACTAGATCTTGTGATATGAGTGCTCGATCTATATATTGCTTGTATTGTTTATAAGTATGGTACCCAGGATTATATGTTTATTTTTGTGCATTTTGTTGGGTGATTCATGAAGCTAGCATGAATCCCAATAAACTAATAAATTTGAAGAAACTTTGGGTGAGATCATTACGATAGGTGGGCGAAAACTGAAAACAAATAATAGTTGAAGAACTAATTAACTACTCGTCTACTTGCATTGAATAAAGTTTTTCTTTTTCAGATGACCTTTCAAGGTCTTTAATAAAGCATATATATTACTAATATGTTTTCCATCTCAAAGACGTAAAAACATAATTTAATCTATGTGTATAAACACATCTATTCATGTAGATGTAATTATATGCACATGTGTGGGTATGCATCCATACACATATAAAAAGTGAAACGTGTCTGCAGTTTAGAAGATCTTGACTAAACCTAGAGATAGACATAAACATGGGCGATGAGCATGATAAATTGCTGCCCGTTGCAAATGTGGGTCGGATCATGAAACGGGTCCTACCACCCACCGCAAAGATCTCTAAAGAAGCCAAGGAAACCATACAAGAATGTGCCTCAGAGTTCATTAGTTTTGTCACCGGAGAGGCGTCCGACAAGTGCCAAAAGGAAAACCGCAAGACTGTCAATGGAGATGACATTTGTTGGGCTCTTGGGTCGCTTGGGTTCGATGACTACTCGCAGGCCATTGGTCACTACTTGCATAAGCATAGAGAGTATGAGAGGGGGCGAGCAGCAGCAGCAGCTGCAGCGTCATCAGCAAAATTAGCAGTTTCAAACCAGAATAATATAGATGAAACTAGTGGTTGAGATCTAGAAACTGTTGCTTCTAACAGCTGTAAAGGGTGATAGTGTAATCCTAATAGATCAAAACTAGAGCTCAGATTACTCAGGGAGAAAGGGTAAAGTTCTCATACAAAATTAACCTTCTTAATAATACTTGTAAGCCTTGATTATGTCATTTTTTCTACTCTAAAAGCTTCACTTATTTGCAACTGTTGATTTTCATGAACAAAAGTAAATCAAAGATTAGCGTGTTTATCCTCAAACTTTGGTATGTCACTGTTGTTAGAAACTCTATAGTTGTTTCTGCTACTCTCTCTCTCTCTCTCTCTCTCTCTCTCTCTCTCTCTCTCCCTATATGTGGAAAGCAGGAAACGGTAAGTTACAAAACTATACGCTGTTTCGAGATCTGGTGTTTATGTGAAGTGATTAGATTGTGATTATGGATATAAAACTCGGTACTAACGGTTATTGATTGCTGACTCATTACGAATTAAGGTAAGTGTGTCTTTAACTTTTCCTTTCTGATTGAAACATTCACTAAATTCATGTTTTTAATCACATTATCTCTGATTTAGAAATAAGATGAAGTGATTTTGAGTATATGTTCATTGAATGCTTTTATGTTAATGCCCTAGTGCTACTGTTCTAGAAGCCAGTCAAAATGCAAAAACTTGTGGCGATTACAAGTTATGAAATGGTGATTCTTGTGGTGAGTACAAGTTATGAAATAGTGATTATTCTTCTGATCATTGAATAAGTCTGAACCTTAATGATCATGATAAGACATTATAAATCAACATTGTGGCAGTGGGTTGTGTCTAGACAATGGTGAATTGTGTGTTAATTTGTCACTTGGTAAATATTTCTAGCTGTTCTTGATCTTTTTGTGATCACAAAATGTATGATTCAATCGGTAGCATGTTCGAAAAAACACTCAAGTTTATCTGCACCTTTGTGGTTGTTAATTCGTTGTTGATACTATATGCAATCAACTACAACGTTACTTGTTGTTGATACCATATACCATCTCACTTAAAATTAATTGTAATAATGACAATGATGATATATTCGTGTTTGATAAGCGTTTAAGCCATCTATGGTATCTTATTCCTTCAATTTGACAATATATACATTTGGTCAATTCGTCTTGTCATATATAGCACATTCATTAGTTACACACTCCTTTGGATTTCATCGACTACCACACATTTACGTTAGTACAATGAATAACAAGAGATCTTTTGCCAATGGCACCAAGTGTCACTACTATGCTTCTGCCTAAGTTGTGACCGCGTTTTCTGAAACACGCAAGTGTACGTTTTGAGTTAAACAGTGTGGCTCCAGGGTGACCGCTGGTTTTCTTAGCTCACAGCAGGTTTGCAATGATCCTGTCTAATGCAATCTATTTTTAACATTTATACTATTGTTCTTGCTATTCTTTGACTTCTCATTTTAACTATATTTTAAAGAAAGCTTTAACTTATTTTTCGGTAGAAGTACGTGATCAAATTACGTTGTAACTCTAGCGTAATTTAGGTTTGGTTTTAATGGCTGCAAACTTATTAAGCTAGCAATAAATCTGATAGTATCCAGGATTTACATGAAGAATAAATATTAACTTTGACTGGAGTAGGTTATTCAACGTTAATTTTCTTCACTATGGTGCAAATGCTTGAGGTCAAATCTCAGTCCTATCCATAGCCAAGTCTCCAGCAGAGGTCACCTAGTGTATACATAATAAATCAAATGGCCAACATCAACATAACTAACTTCTCTGCTGGGCGTTGGCTTACTCTCGGATGCCCAATTTCAGTGGTCACTATGCAGCTTATGGAACATCTAGCACTTACAATCTACTTCCAGTTCGGCTTGGAATATGAAATTTAGAACCTTATCACCAAGCCAAATGTCAGTCCACAAAGATGTGCAATAGTAGTAATTCTCTAATTTTCTTGAAATAAAGAAGGAACGAAAGAAATAATGTGTCGCTTCTTTCTAGAGATAAAGCCGTCACTAAAGAGATTTCGCCCATTAGTGGCGACAAAAGTTGCATCAAATAAGGGCCTTCATCGCCACTAAAGGTTTTAGTGGAGAGAAGTCGTCGCTAATGTGTCGTCGCTATTGACTCGCTGCTATTGACATATTTTTCGCTGCTAATATGTCGCCACTAATGACATCGTTGCTATTAATGTCATTAGCATTTACATTGTAGCCGCAATTTGTTTAATCTTATAATAATCAGGAGGAGTCGCCGCTAATAGTCCCCCGTATTTTTTAAATATTTTTTTATATTTTCTTATTTTTAGTTTTACGAACCAATTATACACTTCTAAATCCAGGTTTCTCATAACACAAAATACACTAATACTTGATAAACGACATACAACACGTACATAAACATTAAGTAAGTATTTAGGCTAAATATATTTTTTAACTTAAACATAAAACTACTCAAAAACAAACTTAAACTAGTCATCCAATATGCTATTCATCCCTCTCGTCTGAATCATCTTCGTAGGCTTGATTTGGAGCCTTTTGCGAAGCAATAAATTGTGTAAGTTGTGACATAAATATAAGGATCAACGCATAACAATTCAGATCGATCTCGTGATAAAAACACGGAATATAAACATCACGGTAAGAAGATTGAACAAGTAATAAGATGAACTCAAGTTTAAATAAACTTCGGTTTGCATTGCTCTCTGATCTGAACGATTACAAATACACACAAAATCAGGAAAGTGAAAAGTGTAAGGATTAGGACTTAACAATTAGATCGACCGACAAGAACGTGGAATATAATCATCACGGTAATAAGATTGAATAAGAAATGAAATGAACATAAGTGTAAATAAACTTCAATTTGTATTGCTCTCTGATTTGAAGGATTACAAAATACATGCGAAATCAGGAAATGACAAAAAGCTATCTAAATTACGTTAACTAACAACTATTTATCCTAAACCTAGAAGTTCTTGCATAGTTCTCGCACGACTTCTAAGTCTCGCGCAGGATAAAACTTCTCGCGTGGCAACTTTTGGTTCTCACCTTACTTGATATTTAACATCTTGATTTGATTTTCAAGCCTGTAGCTTCAATCCCTACAATCTCCCCCTAGGCTTGGTGAATCAATGCATTTAGAAGTCCACGTCTCCAACCTTGTAACTACCCCCATAAGCGCACATCTTGTTGTTCAGGGCCTTCGTAATCAACCAACCAAATTGTGCCGCAAAAAAAGTGAACAGATTTATCAGATGCAATTGGACAAGCCTGCAACCTCATCAAATCATCCCTTCCAAACTTAAGCGAATCCACAGGGTCGATTATACGAAATCTTTATCTACACAATGTATTAATGCATGTCCCATCTCCTTCTCACAACTCCACCACATAAGCTTAGACAAACTGCTAACTGGCACATGATCGTGTATAGGGATCTTCCTTGCATATCTTGGATGCTTATAAACCTGTATCTTCATTGGCTTGATAGTATTAGGGTCTATATGCGTCTCATCTTCAATGACTTTGGATTTAGCAGTTTTGAAGTCTTTGAAGTTGGTTTTACTTTGTCTCTATATCATATTCCTAATCCAATTACCCATTCCATAATTGCTTGGATTGATAAACGAAACACGACCCATAGCATATAAATCCGAAGCTCTGACTGTATGAAAGTCATGTCGTCCTGATAAGTCTCTATCGTGCCAGCCTTTCTCTTTACCACATACATCTTCTTCTCTGCATCATACAACCAACTAAGAATAGGTTCTGAGTTTCTGTACCTTGTGAAAGGTTTGGAATGTCTCAGCGTGTGTACATAAGCTGGCGGAGGAGGAGCATCAACATTAATATTTCCGATATGACGTACAACACTTTGACCAGTTAGATCTGCTGCCTTGTCAGTCGTCTCTTTAGCACTTGACTTACCAACTATATCTGCTTCTTTAATCAAGATATCTGAAAATAAGTCTTTAAGACTATTTCCAAATATGTTGGTGTAATCCACAGTTTCTTCGAAGTCATCAAACGGACCGAAGTCTTTATCAGATTCCTCAGCAAGAATCTGTTGCTGGAAAGTATAGAACTCCTTCTCTGTAGGAATTGAACCTAGAGGCTCAGAAAATTAAATCAAGATTATGAAGATCAAGTCACACGAGAACCTGAAGTTTCCACGTGAGAACTTGCATCTCGCGCTAGAACATGGAAGTCAAGCGAAAACTATGCGAGAACTTCCTAGTTTAGATTAAAATTTTGTAATTTCCTGATTTCATATTTACTGTAAATGTTCAGAGTCAGAGAGCAATTGAATTGAGAAGTTTATTTACTCTTGTGTTCTTCATTTGTCTATTCAGTCTTACATTTCGATTTGGTTACATTCCGTATTCTAGTCACAAGATCGATCTTATTTGTATTGTGTTGATCCTTACAATTGGTATCAGAGCTTGGTATGGTCTAGATCGATTGTTTTTGAAGATTGAAGAGTGTTTTTGAAGTGTTCTTGATCTCCAATTTGGATTTTTTTTGAAGATAAGCAAGTTGAAGAAGTGAAAGTTGAAGAGGTGCAAGTTGATAAGGTGCTTAATGTAAAAGCTGTTGAGACTACTCCAGCTCAATCAAATATCACTGAAGAAAGTTAGATTGAAGAAGTTAAAGAAAAGGCTGTTGAGCTCACTCTAGCCAAGATTGAAAAGACTATGCATGTTGTTAAGGAAACTTTGACATCTTCTTGTGATAAAATTGACAATGCTGTTGAGATCTCTCCGGTATCTAAAGCAGAAGAAAACACAATATACATTCTAATCTTTGTTCAAGTACATGTATAGAAATGGTTCAAAGATACAGTGTTCACAACGAACGCTTGATTTTAGAAGTTGAAAAACTTCAATATCAAACTCGTAAATATAAAACTAATGAGAAAATTTTTAAATAAAAGATAGAAGGGTTAAACAAATCGATTTATCAATCAAAATTGAATCTTCATGATAAAGATCGTAATATAAAAGATTTGACAACACGTAACAATGAACTATATTTTGAAATAATCAAACTTAACAGTGAACTTTTATCTGCAAAATTGACTATTAAAAAATTTGAGCTATCCTCAAACATGGTTGAAGGTATAATCAAGTCACAAATGAGTCAGAAAATTAATGATGGAAAAGGTGGCCATGGTTATTCTAACATTGCACCACCTATTAATCATGACTATACATGTTTGCCTTCATTAATTAACACTCCAGATGAAGAGACCTACAGATTAGGTTTTCAACCAAAGTCAGACTTAATACCTCCAGTCAATGTTTTACTGACTATTGACCCTGTTATAAAAACTGAAATTAAAAATAATCATGACAATTCTTTTGTAGAAAGAGTGAAGCAGGATGGGTTTATTGAAGATTAGGAAAGTGATGATGAACTAGATTTTTCGGAAAATAAAAGTTGTAATGAAAAATCTTTATGTAATTTATCATCAGTTATTAATGAAATTTTAGACGTTTTTATTTCTACAAATGATTGTTCAAAAATGTCTAACAAACAAAAGAAGCTGAAATCAAAGATAGATTTTAAGGGCAATGAAATAAAATGAGTCACAATATTAGTATCTGACTTGAAAACTGATTTCAAGAACAGATTTGTTTCAAAAGGCAACACTGATAAGGAAGATCATATCCTTAAAGAAACAAATGCTAGTTTCTTTAAGAGTAAGTCTCTTATTACTGCTAATTCTGTGAAACAAGATGTTTGTATATTAGGTATCAAAGACACTGATCCTATTCCAGTACATACGACTCAAAAGGTTAAAGCTACAGTTCATGCCTCATCGGCTTCAGACATGAATCAAAAAGCTCGAAAAGATACCTCAATTCTTCCGGAATCATCTAGAACAATTTGTAATGAAAGAGAGAAAAGAGAGACTGTTAAAGAATCATAAGTCCAAAGAAATACTAAGGCCAGATCCTATGATAACTATAGAAGTTATCATAAACAGTTTGTGAAAAATACACAAGTATCAAATACATATCATAAAATATGTTGTTATGCATGTGGAAAGCCAAACCATAAGGCTACAAATTGTTATCATCAACATCAATTGTCAAGCAAACAAATATTTCACAACTTAATTTCAAATAATAGAAAACAATTCTTTTTAAATGCCAAATTATAAGGTTTTTACTTAAAGGCTGATGCAACCAAAGCATCCAAAGAGCTCTCCGCATGCTGCATGAAGTACAGAGTAAAGTTACTTCGAAAGTTTTACACCACTAAAAAAAGCTAAGTATAAAATCTTCTGAAGCCAAATGACAAAATTTTCAAAGCCAAAGATGAAGTCTTCCGAAGCTTCAGAGACAAAGTCTTCCGAAGCCATAGACTGATTTCTTCCAAAGACAGAGAAGACAAGCTTTCTCTGATCACCTTTTGACAAAAGCTGAACAACTTTTCGATGCCACTCTGAAGACTCACCAACTTATATGAACTGGTGAAAAGGTCCATGCTTTTGTCAACTGTAGATTATGGTCATTGGTATGTAGCTTTCTACTTCTATACCTTTTATCCTTTTTGTAATACATTAGGATGTGAGCTATGATATGTCATAGTCAGTAGTCAAAAGGCAATCTGCCTTTTGACTTTACATTGATCTTCTTGTCTAGATTAGTGTTTCCAGCTGGCTTTGAAAGTATAGCCGACTGTAGGATGTAGTATAAAGTGTCTCAAGTACTTGTGTCTTTATGTATGCTTTGTAACACTTGCAAGAACTTGAGAGCAATATACATCCTTCTTGAAAACCATATTTGAGTGTTCTTTGTTCTTGTTCTTTACTTGTGTTCTTTGTCTCATCTAACCGGTTCTCTATTTGATCTGTTAAGTATTGCACATCTCTCTATCCTTATGAAACTGTTGCATTGACCACCCTTCACCGGTCCTGTAGTTGGTATCAGATCATTTCAGGCTCTTGATTATAAGATCTCACCATCTTTGATCACTTCAGTTTCACATAACACTTAACAACTCAAATGGCCGCTCTTGCTAAAGCTTATATGAAAACCGGTACTATGACAAAGTCTCCACTGATCACACCTAATGACTTTGATACTTGGTGCCAACGTATGGAAGGGTTCATCAATTCTCAAGACACCAGGATTTGGAGATCTGTTGTCAATGGACCATAATTCCATGTACCTCTTCAGCCACTTCTGGAGGTGGCATGATACCAAAGGAAATGGCCAACTATTCTAATGAATATCACCTTTTGGAGTTTTGGAGGACCTGCCAAGAGGTCATTATGGATGGGGAGAAGGCACTGTCTGCCACAGTGCAGGGCATGACAATTTTCATCACTCCAGCCACCATTCGTATTCATCTAAGGCTGGATGATGAAGAAGGCAAATTGTCCTTCCCAAAATCTACTGTGAACCAGTGTTTCAGGCAGATGGGCTATGATGGTGATTACTCAGTAAGAACCTTTAAGAAAGGGAAGGTCTCCTCCCAATAGAAGTACCTCCTCCATGTTGTCCTTCATTATCTATCAAACAAACATGGAGGTTAGGATCAAGTTCCTGAAGACCTTTCCTACATAGTCCATGGATTGGTACAAGGAGTCAAGTTCAGGTACTCACAATTTGTTTATACTAATTTACTTGCAAACTTGAACTCCTTAGAATATTATATGTTCCCTAGATATGTCCAATACATTCTTAACTGTGAACTGGGATCACAGTTAAGGGGAACAGGTAATGTTCTTATATAGGGAAAGATGAAGCCTGACATCTTTAAAACAATGAGAAAGCAAACCGTTGGCTTCTCAGGAGCCCTGGTCCTAAACTTGTTAGAGCTCATTGCTCAAGGTGACAACTTAGCAACACAAGCTAATGTTGAACCCACACCTTTCATATCTGCACAACTCATTCAGCCACAAATCACCATCACCTACTAAAGAAAATCCAAACAAACCCCTGCACAAGCTACTCAGGTTGTGTAGGACCCCATATTCTCACCCATGCAGGAGGAAGTGGACACTAGAGCTCCCACTTCCCTTAAGGAGCAAACTGTTGGGTTCAACAATTGAATAAACTAAAGCTTACCAAATGATAATGAAAGCCGACTGAAGATCTCATTGTACGAGTTCAAAGACCAAGTTGATAAATAAAAGAAAACAAATACAAGACAAATTCAACAAGACAAAGTCAACATCAAGACAAAAAGAATAGTCAAAATTAGGTCATGATGTAATAATAGTATAAATAGACCCACTAGTGTATTTTTGCAAGTGTGGTTCTTGTGTGTGTGTTTCTGATGGTGTGAATCACCACCCAAGGAGAAATCCACTCCTTTGGGTGGGTTTGATCTTCATCCATCTTTGTATTGGATTTTTCATTATAACTTGTTTATCAACATCAATGAAATCATCTACTTATTATTATCATCTGCTTCTTTTGTTCTTTGATTCACACACACACACACACACACCATCTTAATTTTGAATTTTCAAATCTGAACATGATGAATCCTAAGATCTATGCTCATTGAATCTGAAATTTTGATTTAGCAAAATTGTATCAGAGTTATTGGTTGCTGGATTCATCTACTTTTCAGATCTGATTTAATCTTTAATGATGTCAAGGACAATGAAGAAACACAAAAATGAAGAACAAGGTCTCTGTTCATCGTAACCCCATCTGTTCATCGATAAAATACAGAGAAAATCAATAAGTCTATTAAATTTGGTATGATTTAAAGATGATTAATCATGGATCTAATTACTCCTTCAAAACTCGATGCAACTTAACAAGATTAAAATCAAAGAAAGAAGAAAAAGAAGTCGATGTTGCTGTTCATCCAAAACCATGAACAACTCTGATGGGTTTCAAGCAAATCAGTGTTTGAACAAAACTGTGTTCGAATGCATCTAAGTTTGCATACAAATGCGAATGAGTTGATCAACAAATACGGATGTATGATTTGCTCAACATACAAACGCAGCTAAAGCAACAAACAAGTGCGGTTAAGTATTTCTTCATCCGCATTAACTAATGCGGATGACACACTTAATATGGATGTTCATGAGACAAATGTGTATGCATTACCATTCAATGCTCATGCACTGATGAAGACTCAAAACAACTGCGAATGAACACCACACAAATGCGGATGATCATCAAACAAATGCGGATGTTGTGCCAACAAATGCGGATGTGCATCGTACAAATGCGGATGTTGTGCCAACAAATGCGGATGATTTTCATGTAAATGCGGATGTTGTGCCAACAAATGCGGATGATCATCTCACAAATGCGGATAATGATCATACAAATGCGGATGCTTGGTACACTAATATGGATGCTTTGCATACAAATGCGGATGTTTTGCATACAAATGCGCATGTGTAACACACAAATGCGGATGGAACCATATAAATGAGGATGGACCCATACCAATGCGGATGAGTTACTCACCTAGTGTGGCTGAGTTAACTTCAAATGCAATTCATCCAACAACATAAGATGATGAACAAATGATGAACAGTTGACAACAACAAACAAAAACAAGTCATTATCATGAATGCGGATGATTACAACCAACAGGCACATCCATTTTGAGCATTCAAAACAAAAGAAGAAATAAACTTTGGTCAAGTAACCATTGATTTATTAAGGGATTTGTACAATTGTCAGATACTCCTTTTGAAGTACTTGTATTCATCTTCTGTGATGAGTTTTTGCACCCGTGTCTATCTACTGAGCGGAACAGTTAGACAGACTTTAATTAAGGGAAATGACAGTCAACTAAAGAATGAAATTATTAAGTTATTTCAGAGATTCAAAGAGTGGAAGTGTTTTTAAGATTGATTCATGTTCCTGATGTTATTTATTAAAGTTCAAAGCCTCATCATATGCCTAATACATTCTAATCCTTGGAGTGTGATATGAACAGTATTCCAAAAGTGATACGACCCATATCCAATGCGCCAAGTATTCTCAAAGAGATTCTATCCTTTCTCAGAAATATATTAGGGGAAGCTTAATCTGAGGGGGAGAATTACAGTGAACTGTGTCAGAACATCAGTTGATCAAGAAAACATGTGACAGAGAAGATCTTCAAAGTTAGAGTTTGGAAAGCATTAGTTTAGGGGGAGTATTATTAGGTTCAACAATTGAATAAACTAAAGCTTACCAAATGATAATCAGAGCCGACTGAAGATCTCATTGTATGAGTTCAGAGACCAAGTTGATAAACAGAAGAAAACAAATACAAGACAAAATCAACATCAAGACAAAAAAGTCAAAATTAGGTCATGATGTAATAATAGTATAAATAGACCTACTAGTGCATTTTTGCAAGTGTGGTTCTTGTGTTTGTGTTTCTGATGGTGTGAATCACCACCTAAGGATAAATCCTCTCCTTTGGGTGGGTTTGATCTTCATCCATCTTTGTTTTTGATTTTTCATTATAACTTGTTTATCAACATCAATCAAATCATCTACTTATTATTATCATCTGCTTCTTTTGTTCTTTGATTCATACACACACACCCGTCTTAATTTTGAATTTTCAGATCTGAACATGATGAATCCTAAGATCCACGCTCATTGAATCTGAAATTTTGATTCAGCAAAAACCACTCCTATCACTTCTAGGATCAATGCTGAGGTTCCTCATGCTCAGTCTGATGAGCTCACTACACCAACAGCAGCCTTAAGCCTTCACTCAGAGTCTCAAAACTCTAGTGAACAACCTTTAGAGGAAAGCTACCATCCTCAGCCTCTAGACCTAAATCAACCCATACCCTACATAGAGTTTTATGATGATAAAGACATAGGATTCAGTGAGTATCATAAGTCTCTCTTCCACCCCTGCTCAAGAAGAGATGAGTGCTCCTGACTCACCCATGTCCAGCCCACACATCCACCCACAACTGAGGTGGATCTCCCTGAACCAGTTTAGGGGGTCCATATGGAAGAGGCTCTCATTTCTAAAAGTGATTACATCTTTAAGACATCAACCATGGAAACCTAGCCTATTGACACTTCAACTGAAGCTATCATGGTGCAGGGGAAATCCAACAGCCAAGAACTTAGTGCTGGTGATGAGGAAGAAGACTTTAGTCCTATTCTCTCATCCCTTGATTCTTAAAATGAAGATGAGGGGAGTTAGAAACTAAAGGTGAAACAACTGACTAAAACCTGCACCTCTTTAGTCTCAAAGGTCAGTCACCTGGAATCTCAGGCGACTACCTTACAAAAAAGGGTCAATGACCAGCAACTTGAGATCACCGATCTCATGGGAAAGTTAGCTGAGAAACCCATCCAGAGGACTCAACTAGGCCCACAAGAACCTATGTATGTGATGAAACTAACTCCTAGCTCTCTGTGCAAGAGGGTGATACAACCAAAAAGGGGAGAAAGTCTTAATTACAATCACAGAACATGGGAGTTTCTCTTAGAGCATGGACGTGGAGGATTCACCACCCTCATTTGCAGATGTCCATACTCTCTCATACAAAGTCTGTTTGAGGGGGGATAATAAGGGCAATGCCAACTCCATCTCACCCAGTTGATAATCCAATTATGGGATGGAGGTATGATGACCAAAGAAGAGCCCTCGTAATCTTTAGGTCTAAGGGACAACAAGAGATCTTCAACTTCTACACTCTAAGATTCTATGAGAGCAGTTATCTAGTTGACCTCCCACTTGCCAACCTAAGTCAAAACAGGCAAGCTGTAAGGTTGGCTGATAAGATTCAACAAAGGGAGATTGAAGAGTTCAAGCTGAGAACAAAACTATATAGACAGAGGCTAGCAGGCAAGACTGTTGGTCAACTGGATGCTGAGGTGGACCCTAAGATTGGCTTCAAAAGGGAAACCTTGGCTAAAGGCCCAGTAGTTGAGCCTGTGAACCTTGATATGACAGGAACTACTTCAACACCCATTACCCTCAGTGAGGCACCAGCTGGTGAATATGCTTCACAACCTCTCTTTAGCCAGAGCTCAAGTGCTAAACCAAGCAATGAAGGCCAAAGCTCTCTCCACCCTGAGTCACCAACGCCTATGAGTGACAAAGGGAAAAGGAAGTTGACTCCTGAGGAGATTGAGGAGGAGAAAAGAGAGAGGAAGAGAAAGCTAAGGGGAGAGAGTTCAAATGAGTCCCAAGGCTTCATGGAAGCTGCAATCAGAGCTGCTCCCAGGCCAAGCACTCAAGATGATAAGTTAGGGGCAGCTAGATTAAACTACTTGGGGACCAGAAAATACAACATTAATGAACTCATCTCTCTTCCCTTAGCAGAGTTAAATGAAGTGGCTGACACTGAGTTGTCAAAGGAAAGAAAGGAGGTAGAGGATGCAGAACTACTCCTTAAGATTAAGGAAGAAAGGAGGAAGAAAAGACTCTACAAGCATGCTCCTACCCTCTGCCCAGTTCAAGAAAGCCTTGAGACAGAGGCTGTGCAACTGAGCAATAACCTCATGTAGACAAAGAAGTAGACATACAAAATATGAATAACTACCTGAATGCCACAGGTCTCTATCAGGCATCTGCACTTCTTCTCTTGTCATATGAATATATAGTGTTTGAGTACCTCAAGTAGCTTGAGCTACAAGTGATGAAAGAACAAAAAGCTGCTAAGAGGAAGATGAGGGAAGAAGCTGTAAAGTCAAGAGCCATCATCCAAAAGAGTCAAAAAAAAGTCTGCTAATAGACAGAGGATGATGAGCTTCTTGAAGTTGTATGAATTCTCCAGAAGGAGGCTTGGACTAATGTCTCTATCCACCATGGATGAGCCTATTAGGATAATCAAGAAGAAGATTAAAAGGGTAAGCTTATTAACTTGCATTCTCCACCAAGTCAGGCTGCACCTGCAGTTGAGGTCAAGGTTGAACCACAAGTGACAACACAACCCAGACCTAGTGTTGGATGAAAGTTAACTTCATCTTCTGATCCACAGCAGGGTCCTAATCCCTCTCCTTTTGAACATGTGAGGGAAGAGGACCTAACTGAGAAAGACACACAAGAACAACCTGGTGCTGAAGGCCAGTCTTCTCAGTTGAAATCTGGAAAGAGGAACAAAAGGATGGCCATCAGAAGGAACAAGAAGTAGAAGAAGAAGAAGTCCAAGCCATCCACCTCTACACCTCAAGATGGGTCAGAACATCCTAAGGGTGATCAAGAAGAGGCTGCTCATCCAACTTCTATTCATGTAAAGCCTCTTGCTGCTAGGAGACCCATCTTGTCCTGGAGCTTTACTGCTAATCTGGACAGATGGTATGTCATTAGAGATCAAAGAGGTCAAGATGTCTACTTCTGGCAAGACATACTTGATCTTCCTCTGCATGATCTCTATGATATGAGGAGATACTATGAGAGTTTGAAGGATCTTGACCAAATAATGAAGAAAGGAATGGTCTTGATCCTAATGAGGACTGTTAATAGATGAGTAATCTCTTCTGTTTTGGTAGCATTATCCTAGGGGGAGTTGTAAGGTTTATACTTAAAGGCTGATGTAACCAAAGCATCCAAGGAGCTCTTAGCACGTATGCATGAAGTACAGAGTAAAGTTACTTTGGAAGTTTTACACCACTCAAAGAAAATAAGCTAAGTGTAAACTCTTCCGAAGCCAAATGACAAAATCTTTCTAAGCCAAAGATGAAGTCTTCTGAAGCTTCAAAGACAAAGTCTTCTGAAGCCAAAGACTGATTTCTTCCAAAGACAGAGAAGACATGCTTTCTCTGATCACCTTTTGACAACTTTTCCGAAACAACTTTTGTCAACTGTAGATTATGGTCATTAGTCTGTAACTTATATGAGTAGTCTGTAACTTATTAGTCCGAAAGAACTTTTGAAACAACTTTTCCACTGCCACTCTAAACACTCACCAACTTATATGAGTAGGTGAAAAGGTTCATGCTTTTATGAACTGTAGATTATGGTCATTAGTCTGTAACTTTCTACTTTTGTACCTTTTATCCTATTTGTAATACATTAGGATATGAGCTATGACATGCCATAGTCATTAGTCAAAAGGCAATCTGCCTTTTGACTTTACATTGATCTTGTTGTCTAGATTAGTGTTTCTAGCTGGCTTTCAAAGTATAGCTGGCTATGGATGTAGTATAAAGTGTCTCAAGTACTTGCATCTTTATGTATGCTTTGTAACACTTGTAAGAACTTGAGAGCAATATACATCATTCTTGAAAACCATACTTGAGTGTTCTTTGTTCTTGTTCCTTTACTTGTGTTCTTTGTATCATCTAACTAGTTCCTTATTTGATCTGTTAAGTGTTGCATATCATTCCATCCTTGTGAAACTATTGTATTTTACCACCCTTCACTGTCCTGCACAAATTCAAAAGGAATTCAAATCAGTCAGTTTCTTTTATTGATAAATGCAGTGGTCAAATAAAAACAGATTTGAATAAAGAAAAGTCAAATGTGAAATCTTTACATGTTGATGATAGCAAATCTACTCTAATTCAGATTACTTTAAAGAAAATGGTTACACATATGATCAAACCAATTCAAAAGTGGAAAATAAAAGAAAAACAATTTGATCCTGATATTGTTGAAAGTGTTTTCAATGATAAAAGAGATTTGATATTAAAGTCTGTATCATATTTGGATGAAATCAAAGTGCTCAAGTCAACCGTGGCTTGGGTTCCTAAACATGAATAAATTCATTCATATGTATAGGAACAACCAAGACAAGTTATCAACAGTGTTTGGCATGTTGACAGTGGTTGTTCAAGGCACATGACTGGTAATATATCACTGTTGAACAACATACAACCATACAACAGAGGATATGTTATATTCGCAGGAGATAAAGTTGGTAAGATTACAAAGAAAGGTACAGTGTCTAATAGTGTGTTAAGTTTTGAAGATGTCAATTTTGTAGTGGAACTTAAATATAATTTGTTAAGTGTCTCTCAAATTTGTGACAAAAAGTATTCAACACATTTCACTAATAAAGAATGTCTTATTCTAAAACCTGGATTTGTAATTCCTGATGAATGGATTTTGTGAGAACACCGAGAGACAAAGACAGATATTTACTTGACATGAATGGTTCACATTCATTTGTAACTGCATCTTGTTTGCTATCTAAAGCCTCAGATGATTCAATGCTATGGCATCATCATCTTGGCCATGTAAACATCAAAAATATGAACAAGTTGGTTAGAGGAAATCATGTTGTAGGCCTACCATTGAAAGAATTTCAACTTACTGAACATTGTCTATCATGTTCAAAAGGCAAACAACATAAAATTTCTCATAAACTAGTTGCTCATACCAAAATTAACTCTATCCTTCAACTATTACATATGGATTTATTTTGTTCTGTTAGCGTTTTGAGTTTAGGACATCATGCATACTGCTTGGTGATTACTTATGATTTTTCCAGAATTACATGGGTTTTCTTTTTAGCAACCAAAGATGAGACACCTCATTTGCTGATAAAGTTCATGACTCTTATGGAGAATCAGACTGACAAAACCATCAAGTGCATTTGAATTGATAATGGAACAGAATTCTACAATAATACATTGATTGAATTTTATGATTCAAAAGGGATAGCCAGACAATTCGGTTCTGCAGGAACTCCATAACAAAATGGAGTTGGTGAAAGATGAAACAAAACTTTAATTAAAGATGTTAGAACAATGTTATCAACAGCCAAATTACTGTCATTTTTTGGGCTAAAGCTGTTAACACTGCTTATGTTCAGAATCATGTGTTAATCAACAAACAACAAAACATGACTTCTTATGAAATTTTATTCAAACATAAACCCAAAGTCAAATATTTCAAAACCTTTGGATGTTGTTGTACTTTGTTAAACACGTCTGATTCTAAATCAAAATTTGATGAAAAAGCTGATGAATGTTATTTTGTTGGATATTCAGCCAACAAAGTCACATACCGGGTTTATAATAAACGAACTAAATAGATAATTGAGTCATTTGATATCGATTGGCATGAATCTAACAAACAGATGCAGGTTAATCACCTTCATGGGTTTATGATTATGCTTCATTGTTTGAAACATTTAATCAGTCATCTATTGTTTCTACAACTAATCCATTTTTGACATCATCAATTCAAGATATTCTTACTGATGAAGTTGGCCCTATGTGGTCTTCAACTACAGGAAGATCTTCAGACATACCTTCTTCTTCAAATGTCACAGCTGTTCCACACACTATTTCTGAATCTGGTTTATCTCATTCTAATCTAGTTCTCCATAGGTTTTTATCAGAGTTCTTCTTCTACTCAAATTGATACGATTGACACAATTCAAGTTTAATTTGAAGATTTATCTATTGATAATGATATTATTCAAGAGGAAGATATTTTGTATCAACCAGAAGGAGGGAACAATGCTGAAGAACCAGTTGGTCATGTCTAATTTAGACAAAGTTATTTCTGAAGATACCATTCCTCGGCTAAGAATTCATAAGGATCATCCAACTGAAGGAATCATTGGTCCATTATCACAAGGTGTCCGAACTTGAAGTCAATCGGGCATAATAAATACATGCTTGTACTCATGTTTCATTTCTCAAATTGTGCCAAAGAATATTAAGATAGCATTAAAAGAAAACAGCTAGGTTGAAGCTATGTAAGATGAGATGATGCAATTCAAGAAGCTAAATATGTGGCATCTATGTGACCTACCATAGGGTAAGTTTCCGAGTGGTACAAAATGGATATTCAAAAAAAAAACGAATGAAAAAGATGTGATTGTCTGCAATAATGCCAGACTTGTTATTCAAGGGTTGTATCAGGTTGAAGGTCTCGATTATGAAGAAGTATATGCTCCTATTGTAAGAGTAGAAGCTATATGCATTTTTCTGGCTTATGGTTCATACAAGAACTTCAAGGTGTATCAAATGGATGTCAAAAATGCATTCTTGTATGGTGAAATGAAAGAAGAAACTTATGTTTGTCAACCACCTGGTTTTGAAGATCCCGATCATCCAGAGTATGTTTATAAGTTAAACAAAGTACTTTATGGGCTACATCAAGCACCTCGAGCTTGGTATGCCACCCTCACTGAACATTTGCTTGCAAATGGTTACACACGGGGTGCTATTATAAGGCCCCGTTCCCGGGACGCTTACAGCTGGACCGTCATCGCATAAGTTATTTAAAATACTCATTTCTTTGCAGCGGAAATTAATAACTTTCATTTATAATTAAAACATATTATCTCATTACATAAATCATTTACATATCAAAATACAATAACATGTCCAAAATGTGGATGCCAGTCTTCAAAACACTCCCAGTAGCGTATGCATCCATGCCTACAACTCCTCAGCATCAACAAAATACCTGCCAACTATTATGCATACAAAAAGTCAGCGACGCTGAGTGAGTTTTAGTTTTATAAATAAAATACTTTTCTTTCTTAAATCATAACCTTCACAATCGTATGCGATCACACATCATACGTACACATTGATAATAATATTTATTATCTTCATCATCATTCATCAAACAATACATTACATCCCTTACCATCATCCAGATCCTGTCTCATGTAATACCCCCGACTCGTGCTCGAAAGCTGATACTGTGTCGGGGCCTGTAAACAAACCCCCGACTCGTGTCCGAAGACTGACATAATACCGGGGTACGCAACAAGGATCCCATCTCGTATGCAACACCCCCGACTCATGCTCGAAAGTTGATACTATGCCGGGGCCTGTCAACAAACCCCCGACTCGTGTCCGAAGACTGACACAGTACCGGGGCGAGCATCATGACATCACTCGGGTCAATCTCATGGATTGAACCCCATACGAGTCTGTTGTGACACACAGTCACTCACCTCAGCCTGGCATACAAGTCTGTTATGACAACACAGTCACTCACCCTAACCATGGCTAACGAGTCTTTCGTGACAACACAGTCACTCACCTCAGTCTTGCTTGCAAGACTTTCATTACTTCTTTCATTCATTCATGCATGTATTCATTCATTCCTTACGTTCCCTTTTTCAATATCTTCCGCTTTACGTTACATAATACTTTCCATTTACTTTTTATAATCATACCACGTAAAGCCATAACATCATACACATAGTATTAGAAAACATAATACATACGTTTTGAAAACCATTAAACGAAGAAAGGTAACACATACACCCATACATCATAAACATCATCACACCACCATGCACACATCAAACAAAAGTCAACACATCAATAACAAAACCTATCCTCAAACATCACCTCTAAAAAACCCTTAGAAAATCCTCAGTCTAAAACCAGGCGCATCAACAGAAAATTTTAAGTATAAAACTTCTTGGGCGCATCAGCACTATTTGGGTGCATGAGCCCTGTTCGGGTGTCCCAACACTTAGCCACAGAAACAAATTCTGGGCGCATGGGCACTATGCAGGCGCATGACCCAAACTTAGCCAATTTTTATACTTTTTGGGTGCACGACCACTATTCAGGCGCATGACCTGGGTGCATTAGCCCTGTTTAGGCGCACCACCCTTGGGCGCATGAGGACACTCAGGCACATAACACTTGGGCACATGAGAACATTCTGGAATATGTCTAACACTGCCAAATTCACCCGAACACCATTCTAACACCATCCAAACACAGTTCTAATATACTAAGAGCATCTAAAACCTGCCAAGCACAATACTACCCCATAACAAGCCTAGAACATACAATCACAGCACATACATCGAACAAAAGCTGAAACATATGGTTATCTTTAAAATCTGTAAAAGAGGGGTCTAGAAACTCACCTGAAGTAGATCTTCAAACTAAACACTTCCACCTGTGATTTCAGCTTCAAAATCCCAAGAACAACCTTCTAAAACATTGAGAGCTTCGGTTACAAGCTGCAAACTAAGCTAAAACCGAACATAAACCCGAGAACTAACCTTTTTGCAGCTTCTTCTTCCTTCTTCTTCTCCAAAAACCCGATTTCTTGCTCTTCTTCTTCTTCAGCCGTGGCCAAAAAGCAGATCTGCTGCTTTATGGGGTGGCCATACCCCCATTCATAATAAAAAATGAGTTTGTGCACCTTTTGCACTTTGCCCCCTTCAACTTGTGCCCATTTACTTTTCTTTCTATTTACTTCCTTTTTGTTTTCTTCATTTAAATAAAAATTCGGGGTGTTACAGCTATTGATCAAACTTTATTCTTACGGAAGACTAGTGATGATCTGATTCTTGTTTAGGTATATGTCGATATCATTATCTTTGGATCTACCAATGATGATTTCTGCAAAGAATTTGAAGCTGTGATGAAAAAGAAATTTGAGATGACTTCTCTTGGGGAAATGTCTTTTTTCTTGGGTATCCAAGTTAAACAAGATGATAAGAGAATACTGATACATCAAGAAAAATATGTTCACTGTATCCTGGACAAGTACAAATTTCAGGACTCCAAGATTGCTCCCACTCCAATGGTTTCTCATCCAACTTTAACTCCAGATCTCACGGGTGAAGACATTAATCAGCATTTATATCGATCAATGATTGGATCTCTGATGTATCTCACTGCTAGCAGGCTAGACATCATGTTTCCTGTCTGTCAGTGTGCACGTTATCAAAGTAATCTGAAGGAATCCCACATGAAAGCTGTCAAACGGATTTTCAAATACCTCAAGGGACAACAAACACTCAGGCTTTGGTATCCTAAAAATTCCAATTTCAATCTATATGCTTATACTGACAGTGATTATGAAAGATGTAACTTGGACAGGAAATCAACAACCGGTGGATGTTAGTTTCTTGAAAATAGGTTGATTTCTTGGCAATGTAAGAAGCAGCAGACGGTATCCACATCCACTGCAGAGGCTGAATATGTGGCTGCATCAAGTTGTTGTTCTCAGATTGTTTGGATTCAACAACAACTTCTTGATTATGGCCTTAATCTTTATGACACCAAAATTTTGTGTGACAACACTGCAGTGTTAAACATAGTAAAGAATCCGATCCAACTATCAAAGGCAAAACACATCGACATTCACATGCACTTTATTTGTGACTGTTTTGATCATAAACTTATCCATTTTGAATCTGTCTCATTAGATAACAACATTACTTATTTGTTTACTAAGACGTTCGATCATTCCAGATTTGACTTTTTAGTGCAATATCTAGGAATGATTAACTTTGGTTAATAATTATCCGTACACTCTTTCAAAAATATTTTCCTTCATTTTAGTTAAAATTGTTATTTGCTTTGCAGATAATCACAATTTTAGGCAGAGAAAATTTAAAAAAATATCTCGAAAAAGATTTTTGTTCTTATGGGGAGTAAAAAAAATTTACAACAAATATTTTGTTTTACACTATGAGAAAATTAAAAATTTCAAGGATTTATAGAAAACAATAGTACATTTATTGATTCTGATACATTACATCCTAAAGTTTAAAAAAACTGACTTGGATTATGTTTGATATGTTGATAGGCTTGACTTTCAAGACCGAAAAGCACTATGATATCTAATACACTAAAAGTAAACTCATTATCACTGAAGTGGGTTACTCATCAAGGTTTTGTCGTAACACTGATTCCGAGCTAAAATAGACTGCGATAGCATATAACTCAGCTGCTCTTAGTTTATGAAAGTCGTGCTCGTCCTAATAGTACTCAATAGCCTCAGCCTTTCTCTTCACAACATACATATTCTTCTCTCCATCTTAAGCCCAACTAATAATTGGCTCCGAATTTCCATACCTTGTGAAAGGTTTGGAATCCCTTAGTGTTTGTACATAAGCTGATGGAGGAGGAGTATCAAAGGTAAGATTCCCAACCAGACGTACTGCTCTCTTTCCAGTTTGATATTTTCAGTGGGTTGATTAGCACCAGACTCATCAACAATCTCTCCCTCTTCTATAGTCTGTTGCTAAGCAAACGTAAATCAAAATCGAGAAGTGATGTCTCTAATGATCTGCTCTAGAATATGAACATAGCTAAACATGAACTGTTGCTAATGTTCGAGACTCTTGATCCTCTAATCCTTTTCTTGATTATGGCATGTAAATCATAGATTTGTCGAGTCTTCTCCATCGTTTCTCTTTCCAAACTATTTACTCTCTGTTCAAGAGTAACAAGTGTAGGTGAATTAAAAGAAGTTTTAGCACCTTGTTTTTGTGCTGGAGGAGTGTTAAGAAAATCTTCCATTCCAAATGACCATTATGCCCTTGATCTCATGGAGGTTTGCTCAACACATCATCAGTAGTGGGCATAGCAGATGAAGTTACAATCGTGGATTCTATAACAATCACTAGAGTATCATGTGGCACAACCTCACTAACTGTGACTGGAGTCTCAGATACTTGAACATCAGTACTAGTCGACACAACGATCGTTAAGGACCGACGCTTTCTTAATCCTCTACCCCTCCTGCGTGGACTTATATATGAATTAGCTTATTTCCTTGCCATTCTCTTCTTTCTCCTCTAAGTGGATGGTGAATCCTCAGGAACAAAATCAACATCTCTTTCCTCAACAATGTGTTTGGTAGGAGTTTCCTACACTTTAGGTCTTTCTTGTAACACATATGGAACATTCCCAATCTGATCAGTGTCAGTTTCACTGTTGTGAACCAAGTGTTCACCTAATCTTCTACAGACATCTAGCTACCTTGTGAACTTCCTGGAGCATCCTCAGGAGTACTAGAAGATGGACCAGCTTGATCAGCTTGATGAGTTTCAGCCTCATGCTATGGGTTAGTAGAATGATCTCCTCCTTGATAGCCTTCAACAAATGTGCCAAGTTTGGCAAAGTTAACACAATCCCATGCATTCCCATGAGCTCCCATCAAATAGGTGAAAATGTATTTATTCATCACCTAACGACAAAGGTGGTAGAATCAGACATTAATAACCCAGGATGAACAAAATTCACAATCATCTGTATAAATCTAGGATACGTGATGAACTTCTTTCCCATGAAAACTGTCATATTCTTCTGCATCTCTGAAAAGATAGCCTTGGATATGTTATAAGGCAGATCGTCAACAAGAGATACTAGCAGGGATCCGAATACTACCCTTATACTATCCATCCCAGCCTTTAGATTACTTAGGCAATGCACCACCACATGAAATAAGTACTTCCAGAATAGAGGTAAGTACTTATTCTCTAGTGAAGGATATCAATGATCATAACCCATCCTCTTCAGACAATCTTTTGTCATGTCATCATCAATCTTTACTGGTTCATTTGGCTGATCTTCTAATAATAGTACACATTTAATCACTTCACCTTGATAATCCATCTCATTGATAGCTGAAACCCAAAACTGATCGATCATATCAGTATAGATGGTTGGATTAGCTGTATTGGCATGGTGAATACGAGATGTCTTAAGACCGTCAATAAGTGATCTAAATAATGCCTTGTCATCCAGAATCACTTCAAGAAAAACAATGGCATTATGGTTTTTATTGAATACCATTTGTCTTGGCATCTAAAATTTAAAACAAACAAGTTTTATTAGTCGCACATTACAAGACATTCCTGAATTAGAAAATTTTGAAAAGTTAGAAAATTTTAAACTTTTCGCACATAAGAAACTAATTGCATGCGAATAGTTCTTTTTTGTAGTTTGACTTCTCGCACGACTATAAGAGTAATCGCATGAAAATGAAATTGACTAAAGGGCAACTTCTTGTGCGACAAGTCTAATATTCATGCGAGTAGTTCTATGCGAATTTAAAAGTTCTCGCACCTGTTCATATTCTCCATACTTATCGCATGCGACAAGTCCCAATTTCTCAAGTTTCAAATTAAACCATGTCAGAGTGTTTTAACAATTGCAATATGTTCATTAAGTGTCGATTAATGTTTTACTATGGTTTAATATGTTTAATTTTGTTAAATTTTAAGTATATGTGTCCTTTAACATTCTATCATGAATCAAACATATACAAAACCAATCTATAAACATCAAAGTACCTTATTAATCACTATATAATCAATGGACAACCACAATGAACTGGTATATCAAGGTAACAAGTCTAAAACTTAGAAAAATTTTGAGAGAGTAAATTCAGCGGAGTGTTGTGCGAGTAGTCAACTAGTCGCACAAGATGCTCTTTTATAGTACTCTGACTTCTCGTGCGAGAAGTCAGTAATCGCATTATACAAACCTGTCGCGCCTCATGAACTTCTCGCATGCGAGAAGTTCAGTTTATTTTTAGACTTACAAGTATTAGGACTTATTAACAGTCAGTCGGACTTATGTTTTGCCCTCGTAGGACTTTAAGGACTTATATGCCAATCTGGACTTACATGCCCCATCTTTTGATTTTGCCTCATGTGTTAGAACATATTCTAAAAAAGACAAATATTTATCATATAGTATGTATGTCTATGACATATCCTTTATTACTATACATATTGACATCTTTTATTCCTATATGGCTTTTATGGCATCTTTTTGCTCTTTTGACTATTATTCTTTTGTTTTTGATTTTTATATCTTTTTCATGTTTTGAAATATATATATATATATATATATATATATATATATATATATATATATATGCTTATGAAAGATACTGAATCAGAAAGTAACTGGTTTGAGTGTGACTAGACTGTAACTCTCAGTCTGTTTTAGCATGGAATCAGTATTACCACGAAACCTTGATGCCTAACCCACTTCAGTTATAGAGAATTTAATTACAGTGCATCATGATCATATTCTTTTCATTCTTGAGAGTCAAGCCTATCAACATAGCAAACATAATCCAAGTCAGTTTTTTATGCCTTAGTATGTAATATATCAAAATCAAGAAATGTGTTATCATTTCCTATGCAACCTTGAAAATTTATTTTCAATAGTTTTCAAACTTTACTCCCTCTAAGAACAAAATATTTTTCAATACATTTTCATATTTTCTCCCCCTAAAATTGTGATTATCTATATACAAAATAAAATTTTTAACAAAAATGAGTAGAGAAAATATTTTGGAGAGGGTGTATGGGTAATTATTAACCAAAGTTAATCATTCCAGAGATTGAACTAAAAAACCAAATCGGGAATGATCAAGCACTTTGGTAAACAAATCAGTATTGTTTTCATTTGATTTGACTGGTTCAAGATAAATAAGCTTTCGATCAAAACAATCATTGATAAAATGCATTCGATGTTGCTGTGTTTTTTTTTTGCATGTTGGATAGTATTCTTCACTATGTTCAACACGGAAGTATTGTCACGCCAGATCTTTGTGTTATAATTATTGAGACCATAATCAAGAAGTTGTTGCTTAATCCAAACGTTCTAAGAACAACAACTTGACGCAGCCACATATTCAGCTTCTGTTGTGGATGTGGAAACTGTTTGCTGTTTTATGCATTGTCAAGAAATTAGCCTATTTCCAAGAAATTGGCATCCACCTATTGTTGATTTCCTGTCCAAATTACACCCTGCATAATCACTATCAGTATAAGCATATAAATTGAAATCAAAATTTTTAAGATACCAAAGTCCAAGTTTTGGTTGGCTCTTTAAGTATTTGAAAATCCGCTTGACAAGTTTCATGTGAGATTCTTTCGGATTACTTTGATATTGTGCACACTGACAGTCAGGAAACATGATATCTGGCCTCTGGTAGTAGATACATCAGAGATCCAATTATTGATTGATACAAATGTTAATAAACATCTTCACCCGTGAGATCAGGAGTTAAAGTGGGATGAGAAGACATTGGAGTTGGTGCAATCATGGAGTCTTGAAATTTATATTTGTCCAGAATACTATGAGCATATTTCTCTTGATGTATCAGTATACCCTAGTGATCTTGTTTAACTTGATACCTAATAAAAACAAAATTTCGCCAAGAGAGATAATCTCAAATTTCTTCTTCATCACGGCTTCAAATTCCTTGAACATATCTTCATTGGTAGATCCAAGGATAATTTCATTAGCATATATTTAGGCAACAATTATATCATCACCATTCTTCCTTAAAAATAAACTTTGGTCAATAGCACCCTGTGTATAACCATTTGCAATCAAATGTTCAGTGAGTGTGGCATACCAAGCACGAGGTGCTTGATGTAAGCAATAGAGTGCTTTGTCTAACTTATAACAATAGTCAGGATGATCTGGATCTTCAAATCCAGTGATTGTCAAACATAGGTTTTATCTTTCATTTTGCCATACAAAAAGGCAGTTTTGACATCCATCTGAGAAACTTTGAAGTTCTTGTATGAAGCATAAGCCAGAAAAATACGTATGGCTTCAAGTCTTGTAACTAGAGCATATACTTCTTCATAGTCAAGACCTTCAACTTGGTAGAATCCTTGAACAAGTCTTGCATTGTTACGAACAATAACATGCTTCTCATCTGTTTTGTTTCTGAATATCCATTTAGTTTCGATCGGCAGCTTACCTTTTGGAAGTTTACACATATGGCAAACATTTAACTTCTTGAATTGCATCAATTTGTCTTGCATGGCCTCTACCTAACTATTTTATTTTAAGGCCATCTCAAAGCCAAAGACCAAATCTTTCGAAGCCAAAGATGAAATCTTTCGAAGCTTCAAAGACAAAGTCTTTTGAAGCCAATGAAGTGAAGACTGATTTCTTCTAAAGACAGAGAGGACATGCTTTCTCTGATCTACTTTTGTATAAAGCTGACTTACTTTCCGCTGCAACTCTGAAGACTCACCAACTTGTATTAGTTAGTGAAAAGGTCCTAATCTAGTTGTCGAGACTCGATCAAAAACAAGTTAATATATCTAGCTACCTTTATTACTTAAAGGTAAGTAAGGTCGTCTCCCCAGGAAATATGTGGAAAGTGTTTAATTAATGTGACACGATTAACTTAAATACACGAACTTTAATATAAAAAATTGGAACTTTGGATCAAATTAAGAACAAATATGCATAAAGAAAAGAACTTTGAAATGAATTTACTTAAATAATAAAAAACAATCACTTTCAGGTTTCCAATTCCACAAGATCCACAATTGATACTTTTTAAATTAGGGTTTATAAGAACATAACTTCAAGGTATTAACATTTGATTAAAGTAGTAATAAAGGAACAAGCTTTTAAGATTCATTCATTCATAATGTCACCAATTTACCTATATCAAATTGTCTACTAGTCTTAATGAGTTCACGATGCAAGGAAACCGAAAACTAATGATAAAGCAAATAACTTTCTTTATAAAAAAATTGTTTAACTCAATCAAAGCCTTAAATTACATTTAATCACAATGTGTTCAACATAAAAAAAAACCCTAGACATCTCACTTGGCAAGAACTATCCACCTGAAAGCAATCACGAACGAACTAGTCTCTCATGGTCTTCATTGAATCTTCAATTGTGTTTTGATGTTGATTGTAGATGATTTGGGATGAATGTGAAGGCTTGGAATCACCCAAAATTAGCTTAGAATCTTCAATTTACATGTATAGAAAGTTGTTAATCGAATTGGGATTGATTTGGTTCAAATAAACTTGAAAATCCCAAAAATTCAAAGTTTGTTCAGCTACCGTCTTATTATACTCCGCCCCTGCCGTATCTTATGCCGCCCTCAACATTCATACGCCCAATTTTATGGAATTTTGATCAAATACGCCCATAAATACACCGCCCAGTGTATGATACGCCCATACCCGGCGTATGGTACGCTGCTATGCCTAATTTTGTGGCTTTTTTGTAACTTTGAAGTTCACATCTTTAGTCCTTATAGTTTCATGTTTGGCTTCTTTTACTTCCAATTAAGGAAAAATGACTACTTCCAGGTTTCAAATTCCTCAAGATCAACAATTGGTACTTTTGAATTAGGGTTTGTATGAACGTGATTTCAGGATTTTGATTGTGATTAAAGTGACAATAAAGGAAAAAGCTTTTAAGATTCGTTCGTTCATAATGCTACCAATTTACCTATATCACGTTGTCTACTTTTCTTAATCAGCTCACGATGCAAGGGAACCGAAAATTGATAATCAAGCACACAACTTTATTACAAGTAAACCTTTTAAATTAATAAAAACATAAAACTTAATTCAATAGTTCATTGTTCAATACAAAAACCTAATCAAAGCATACCAATTGTCTCACTTGACAAGCATTGTACTCCCGAAAGCAATCACAAAAGACCTAGCCACGCATCATCTTCATTATGCCTTCAAACTTGAATTGGAGAATGTTTGTGGATGCTTTGGGGAGCCTTGGAACATCAAAAATCACCTAAAGTTCATCACTTTTCGTCTCTAAGAAGTTCCAAACACCTATGAATCAAAACATAAAGAAAGTCAACTTGTTCCATAATAATCATGATGTAAAACAAAGCCATTTTGATCTGGTTGTCGAGACATGATCAAAACCAAGTTATTATATCGGTCTTAGCTACCTTTATTGCGTAAGGGTAAGTAAAGCCGTCTCCACAGGGAATATGTGGAAAGTGTTTAACGAATACGACTTAATTAACTTAAAGGAACAAACTTTAATATTAAGAATGGGAACTTTGGATGAATTAATGAGCAAAGGTGCATAAAGCATGAAACTTTAGAATGAATTTTCTTAAATAACAAAAAACGACTACTTCCAAATTTCCAATTCCGCAAGATCAACAATATTGTACTTTGAATTAGGGTTTGTAAGAACGTGATTTCAAGATTTGCTTGTGATTAAAGTAGTAATAAAGGAACAAGCTTTTAAGATTCGTTCATTCACAATGTCACTAATTTACCTATATCAAATTGCCTACTAGTCTTAATGAGTTCACGATGCAAGGAAATCGAAAACTGATGATAAAGCAAATAACTTTCTTTATAAATAAGTTGTTTAACTCAATCAAAACCTTCAATTATATTTAATCACAAAGTGTTCAAATAAAAAAAACCCTAAACATGACTAACCATCTCACTTGGCAACTATCCACCCGAAAGCAATCACGAACGAACTAGCCACTTATGGTCTTCATTGAATCTTCAATCGTCTTTTGATGATGATTGTAGATGATTTGGGATGAATATGAAGGCTTGGAATCACCCAAAATTAGCTTAGAATCTTCAATTTGCATGTATGGAAAGTTATTAATCAAATTGGGATTGATTTGGTTTAAATAAACTTGAAAATCCCAAAAATCGGGAGTTTGTTCAGCTACCGCCGTATCATACTCCGCCCCCGCCGTATCATATGCCGCCCTCAGCATTCATAAGCCCAACTTTCTGAAATTTTGATCAAATACGCCCACAAATACGCTGCCAATACGCCGCCCGGCGTATGATACTCCCATACCCGGCGTATGGTATGCTGGTATGCCTTTTTGTAACTTTTGAAGTTTACATCTTTAGTCCTTATAGTTTCGTGTTTGGATTTTCTTACTTCCAATTAAGCTTGTATAGGCTGCAAACACCTATAAACAAAACACAACCAAAGTAATCCCATTCCATAATAACAGCGATGTAAAATCACATAATTAGATCAATTAAACAATGAATTATTAACTCGTGATCATATCCCACACTTAACCTTTTGTTTGTCCTCAAACAAACTTACTTGCACAATTCACCTTACTTAATCAAACATGCTAAATTATCACAACTTTGTATAAGTTAAGGTCCTAAGGTATACTTAGTTTTAAACTTTCATCATGTAAGATTCAAAACCCAACATGTAATACCGCTTATGTTTTAAACTTAGAATCTTTAGTTGGCATAAGTCACCTTTTGCTTTAAACATTCATGCATTCACATTCCTTACAATGAACACCCGTCTTGGTTTGTTTTGTGGACTATTGATTATATACTAGTATATATGGAACTCTCAAACCAACAATGTACATTTTCTTCATAAGCTCGTATATTAATCGTATCACAATATAACACATAAATCAAGAGGTCTTTCATGGGTTGTAATGTTAGGCTAAGGTTTAAGGTAGGATAGAAAGTGATTTTAGAGTGGGTAACGGTGAATGAAATCCAATTTTACATGCTAGATGTCTTATTTATAATTCTCTATCCTCTAATAGCAATAATATCATCGAGTTCTCACTTTATTTTTGTTGCTTCAAAGTTTGGTCATTTGATCTCATCTTTAGCTTTTCTGATTTATTTTTTTTTCTTTTTCTCTTTTTTTAAATATATATCTATATAACCAAATTCAAACCACACGTACTATTACTACACTAATACTTAAAAGACACTTTCTAGACAAGTCATGGATTGGACTTCATCACCCTATGTTTCATAAAAGGCTAAGGCTTTATAGACTTATTGTGTTGGGTTATTCAAACGACAAGTTGGGGCTCAACATGGTGTCTAAAAGAATTATCAAGGCATGGAATTCAAAAGAAAAGGTTCAAACAAATGGTTCATTCCTAATGCCTCTATCACATTCATGCACATATTGGTTCATGATCTTGACACACATCAATTACACGAGTTCTAACTTAAATGCACATTATGGTTTCCCTCATTGAAAAAAATATAAAGCAAATCAACATATGCTATGAATCGCTCAATTAGGCTCAAATTCTCACGGAATGGTGAAAAAAGGGTTAAAAATTGTGAAGCACGTATGTCATCTACCATCCGGTTCGTTATGCGTTCTAAGAATTCTACCTAATTTTATAAAAGCTCATGATGGGAGTGGCTTACTATAATTTCAAAACAAACATGCCAAGGGATCTATACATACACAAACAAGTGATAATTAACCATGTATGAAAAAATTTTTTTAGGTCTCATGCATTACTAAGCTTATTAGAAGATCAAAAAGGTTCAAAATTTTCAATTCTTCCCTTATCCCTACACTTGAGATACATTATCCTCAATGTATGGTAGTCACAATTGGTATTTTCATAACACAGGAAAGTAGATTCTTAATTTCATTCCTATTATTGCTAAACAAGACAATTCATTGTTAAGGGAGACTAGTATGCAATATCCTAACATATTATCAATCAATATCAACAAAAGCATGAAAAGAATATTGTTCAAAACCAAAGTAGTGGAAAGAGCACATGGACGTGATCACAATCATTATCAGAAGCCTTCATCAATCGACTTGTACCTCCCCACACTTGAGTGCTTGCATCTAGTGATTGAACTATCAAAACAAAACTAAACAAGACAAAACAAAGAAACACAAACTAATAAAAAAAATAAAACTCACTTTCGTAGGAATCACGGTTGCATTTAGCGTATGCAAGAAGCCTTTAAACCCCTCGATAGACCCTAGTGGAAGAGTTGTAGTCTCGTGAGGGTTTCTCGTGAACACACCCATAAAGTTCTTGGGTTGCCTCCTGCAAGCTCTAAGTTTTAGGACTTCAGCCAGACCTTACCTCAGACCACTTATGGTGGTCGAATTGCATCTTTGCCTACTGAGTTCCCAACAAATGCTCAAAAGTTGACATGCTAGCTTCATTGTTGTTTCCTAATTACAGGCATGTAAATTAATAAATTTTTACATATCCATATTATAGTAAATTGCCCGACATCTTGCATTCCTATTTTCCTAATCTTTGTCCTGACACCTTCTTCTATAACTTTGTTGATTGGTATTATAAGTACACAAGGAGGTTTAGGATAAACTTTGATTATATGAATCATTGACTTTTTAAAAGATTTGTTGTCTTTAAGTGAGACTGCATATTCATTTTCTTGCTTTAGAAGATCCATCGGCTCTTCTTCCATATTATCATCATAACAATCAACCACCACTTGTTTTTCACATGGCTCTTCAACAAACGAGGGAATTTGTGTGGTATGTCACCCGAGAGTATTCTTGATGATAGTCATTATAATTCTCCTGATAACTTAAGCTTTGTATCATCTTTGATTCATAATTATTGCAATACAAATCGTTCTCAAAGTTGTAGTTCGCGTCTGACTAATAGTATCCTTCATAATATGGAGAAGATGCCTCATAGTACGGATAAGATGATGGTACATCATGATAATAAACATCCAACATATATAATTTTCTTTTCGCATCCTCACACTTTTGCAAATACTCAGGACAATCATCTTGTGTGTGAACTGGCACATGAATAATAAACTTGATTCACGGTTAGTTTTAACTACTTGAGAGTAACCTGCAAGACATAAAACACCTAGCGTAGCACTGCACAAAACAAAACAAAAGAAAGAAAATAAAACTAAAAAAAATTACAAAAAATAACACTTTGCGCACTAATTCCCTGACAACGACGCCATTTTGATCTGGTTTTCAAGACTTGATTAAAAACAAGTTAATATATCGGTCTTAGCTACCTTTATTGCTTAAAGGTAAGTAAGGTCGTCTCCACGGGTATATGTGAAAAGTGTTTAATTAATGCGACACGATTAACTTAAAGACACGAACTTTAATATTAAAAATTGGAACTTTGGATGAAATTAAGAACAAATGTGCATAAAGAAAAGAACTTTGATACGAATTTATTTAAATAATGAAAAACAATCACTTCCGGGTTTCCAATTCCGCAAGATCCACAATTGATACTTTTTAAATTAGGGTTTGTAAAAAAATTACTTCAAGGTATTAACATTTGATTAAAGTAGGAATAAAGGAACAAGCTTTTAAGATTTGTTCATTCACAATGTCACCAATTTACCTATATTAAATTGCCTACTAGTCTTAATGAGTTCACGATGCAAGGAAACCGAAAACTGATGATAAAGCAAATAACTTTCTTTATAAACAAACTGTTTAACTCAATCAAAACCTTCAATTACAATGAATCACAAAGTGTTCAACATAAGAAAACCCTAAACATGACTAACCATCTCACTTGGCAAGAACTATCCACCCGAAAGCAATCACGAACGAACTAGCCATTCATGGTCTTCATTGAATCTTCAATCGTGTTTTTATGATGATTGTAGATGATTTGGGATGAATGTGAAGGCTTGGAATCACCCAAATTTATCTTAGAATATCCAATTTGCATGTATGGAAAGTTGTTAATCAAATTGGGATTGAATTGTTTTAAATAAACTTGAAAATCCCCAAAATCCGGAGTTTGTTCAGCTATCGACGTATCATACTCCACCCCTGCCGTATCGTATGCGCCCTCAGCATTCATACACTCAACTTTATGGAATTTTGATCAAATACGCCCTCTAATACACCGCCTCATATGCCACCCAGCGTATGATACGCCGCCCATACGCCACCTCATACGCCACCCGGCGTATGATACGCCCATACCCGGCTTATGGTACGCCGGTATGCCTAATTTTGTGCCTTTTTGTAACTTTTGAAGTTTATATCTTTAGTCCTTGTAGTTTCGTGTTTGGCTTCTTTTACTTCCAATTAAGCTTGTCTAGGCTTCAAATACCTATAAACAAAACAGAACCAAAGTAATCCCATTCCACAATAATAACGATGTAATATCACGTAATTAGATCAATTAAACACTGAATTATTAACTCGTGATCAGTTCCATTCTTTTGCAATTGTAGACTATGGTTTAGAGTCTGTAACTTTCTACTTTGTACCTTTTATCCTTTTTGTAATATATTAGAATGTGAGCTATGGCATGTCATAGTCACTTGTCAAAAGGCAATGTGCCTTTTGACGTTACATTAATCTTGTTGTCTAGATTAGTGTTTCCAGCAAGCCTTCAAAGTATGGGCAGTTGTAGGATGTAGTATAAAGTATCTCAGTGCTTTGTAACACTTGTAAAAGAACTTGAGAATAATATACAACATTCTTGAAAACCATATTAATTTGTTTTTGTTCTTAGTTCTGTCTCATTGCCTTACTTGTGTTCTTAGTATCTTTCATATAAATCTAGTTCCTTATTTGATCTGTTAAGTGTTCTAACACTCTCCTCATTGTGAGACTGATTGTATTGACCATCCCTTAACCGGTCCTACAATTGGTATCAGATTTTTCTAGGCTCTTGATTGTAAGATCTCGCCATCTTAAATCCCTTCAGTTTCACAAAATACTTAACAACTCAAATGGCAGCTATCATAAAGGCTGATATGAAAACCGGTACTATGACAAAGTCTCCACTAATCAACCCTGATGATTTTGATACTTGGTGCCAAAGAATGGAAGGTTTCATCAAGTCTCAAGACTCTAGGATGTAAGGATCTGTTGTCTCTGGACCTCATGTACCATCCACCTCTTGAACTGTTGCTGGTGGTGCTATGATACCATAGATCAAAAAGAAGACTAGAAAAAGATAGACATAAATCAAAACGCCATGACCGCCCTCCAAACTGCTCTTCCAAACTCCATTTATAGAGGCTTCAAGAAGTGCAAGACTACTAAGCAACTATTGGATGCACTAAAGCTTATGTATGAGGGTCCACTGAAGCAAAAGAGAAGATAAAAGAACCTCTTGATGCAGCAGTTTGAGAACTTCACCTTTAAGGTAGTTGAAACCATGACTCAAAAATACTTCGGGTATGTTGAGATTGTGGATACTCTAATTGATATTAGGACTCTTAAGAACAGGGACATTGTGAGAAAGTTTATGTCCTCTCTTCCAAGATAATGGACAAACTATTGTGTGGTCATTAAGAGTACTGAGAACGTCAAGACCCTTACTCTTACTGAGTTGTATCGTATCCTCAGTGGCTACTAGATGGAGATGAACATGAAAAATCCATCTGGTAACTCCAACAATCAGCAAAGTTCAGCTTTTCATATTGCTGAAAGGGATTGCAGAGAACCACAACATCATCTCATCTGCTACCTTGACAACTTACAAAAGGATCCTTTCATCACCTTCCCGGAGACACCAAGAGAGAGCTACACACAAGGAAGCCCATTCCAAGAGACAAGCTATTCACAAGGTTTTGGGTCTATTAATGAAAACACAGTCAACTTTCTCTTTACCCTTAAAGGCCTGGACTGTATCCATCCAGATGATCTGGAGTATATGGAAATAGTCCAACAGATGGCTCTTCTCACTCACAGAGCCAAAAAGTTCTATAAGAGGAGATGGAGGAAGTTTCCTAGTAATGCAACCACTGGAAAGTTTGGGTTGGACAAAAACAAAGTGAAGTGCTACAATTGTAACCAAATGGGACACTTTGCTAGAGAGTGCAAGGCACTAAGAACAAGTGGTGGCCAAGTACAAACCAGACCGAATTACACTGATGGAGCTCCCCAGAATGAGAAGCCCAAGGAGCAAGCTGCAGTTGCTATTAAAGAAGGAGGCTTTGACTGGAGCTTTCAGGTTGAGGATGCATTTCCAAACCAAGCAATGATGGTAGATCATGAAGAAGCCAAGGTATTGGAACATCTTTGTACATCTGAATGTATTGCTAAATTTAATAGATATAGGTCCTATAACTTAGAAATGAGATCTGATCTTGAGTCTTTAAACATTTTAAAAGCTGATTTCAAAAGAGCTGAAAATGATTACAAACTTAAAATAGAAGATTTAGAGAAAACCATTTCAACTCTAAAGCATGAACATACCAACTATAGGACTCAGATAAAAGATCTCATCACTAAGTTAACTGAATGCCAGGCTGAGCTTGTGATCAGCAAAGCTAGGGCAGAAAATTGTGTTCTTAAAGAAGAAACCTTCAAGAACATGATATCCTCATCCTTGCATGCAAATGTTTATTATCAGAATAAGCAGGGACTGGGATCTACTGAGATAGCTCCTCCACACACTCGATTGTCCGTAAGTGTCACACCCTCAAAATCCGCGAGCGGGGTTTTACCGCGAGGCGCGTGACATACCAGGATCTCAGTCATTAGTTACCAAGAACGACTCTATATGATAAATAAACAAAACCAGAGTTAACGTTTAAAATACTGCGGAAGCGTTTTTAAAACTAGAAAACTCAAAACAAGTAGTATGTAGAGAGAATGCGCAAAACATACGCGCCCCAAACACAAATGTTTAATAGGAAAATAAACCCAAATGTGTAAACAAACAATGTAGACAACTCAACGATGCTGGTGTGCGTGCTCCTAGGCAACTGGCAACCTTAACCTGAGAATAGCATACTAAACAAGTCAACACATGGTTGGTGAGTTCAAGAGTTTGCGTTAAAATATAAACCAATCAACAGTTTCCAGAGCATAAGTAGTGTATTGCAATAGATAGCTAGTCTATTAACATAAAAATATTAATCATAGTGATTTCGCGATCGAAGCTCACTGTGTTACGTTTGTTGCCTCCCGTCACGACTTACCAGGTCGTGACGAATATGTGTTAGGACAAAATTGCACCCGTTTGACCTCGAGTCGCACAGGTGGGGCTCGTCAGACCCAGTAGTACTACCCAAGATTTCCCCGCTATTCAATATTAACAATCCGAAAGTGTGAGGACTTTCCATGGTAAACAGCACTATATCAATATTATACACACTCATATATAAAAGCGTTTGTGATCAACAGTATGCTATCTCCCCCAAAAGAGATTATGTAAAATAAGTGGGGCAAGAACTCACCTGATGCGCACAAGAATTAACCTAGAGCTTAACTTGAAAGAAAAAGACAACCTTCAAAGGTCACCTAGAACACAAGAGTACATAAGTACGTGTATACAAAATCAACACGAAACCCTAAGTGCTCTACAAACCAAGGAACTCAAGGTTTAAGAAAGACAAGACACATTTGACCCAGTTGACCCGTTTGACCCGTTGGTGACATTATAGGTGATAATTCGTTAATACTAACACAACAGTATGTCATACATGATCAACATACAACTTGATTACATATAGCACATCATTAACCACATGTACTACCTAGATCATCATACAACCAATTATCATACAAGTCATGCGAATTACAACAGGCCAAAACAGGTAACAAACCAAATCAACATTCATATAACCTAGACAACACATTTAATCAACTTAGAAATCATCCATGAACACACTAGCATGATCCTAATATCCCAAACATGCTCAAATCATCCAATTCAAGGATTTGCACAATTAAAGTTTCCCTTTTGGGAAAGTTCATCCCAAATTCATCAAACTCACACTACATTCATGAATTCATCAATTATATACCAATTCAAGTCCATGACAACATCTAAACATGATCAACAACACTTAATCATCATGATTCATCAACATTCAACACCAAAAGTTACTATTTTTAGCAATGTATGAACTATAACACATCTTCTTGATTTTCAATTGTTCATAACATCAACTTAGCATCTAATCATCATCACAAACACATCCATAACATTCATACATCATCCAATCATCAATTCATGCAAAATAAAGTTACTATTATTAGTAACCTATGAACAATGTATCAAAATCATAGCTTTCTTGCATAATCGACGTTAACTAGCATATATACAATCCAACTAACATAATAACACTAACCAACATCAACAAATCGATCCACAATTGCAAGTTTCGAATTAGGGTTTCGGCCCTAATGTCATTTCCATAAAAACTCGTAAAAATCCAACCTTTATTGCATACTTGACGTTAATTAACATGTAATCTATCTAACAAACACATTAACATCAACAAACAACATGTAATCGACCATCAATTGCAAAATTCGCATGGAACTTTCGGCCAATCATGAACAATCATCAAATCATACAAAAATCTAACCTTTAAACGTGTAATGGCTTGCAATTGATGATTCTAACTTGTTGCGATGCTTGAAATCGATCAAATCCATGGCTTTGTTGGTGTTCTTGGCCGAAATCGTAAAGGGAGAGGGAGAGGGGATGAAGTCGCGGCCGATTAGGTGTTTAGGGTTAGGATTTTTTTTGATTTTGTAACTTAATTAATCATATTTACCCTTTTAACCCTTATAATTTGTATTTTATAACGATTAGGCTTTTAAATACTCTTTTAGAATGTTTTTTTTGACTAGAATAATAAACATATAAACTAGTAGTAACAATTATATGTATTATCTTTACAAGCTACAAAATTTACAAAGTAAATACACACGTTTCCACGTTACGCGATAAAATTACAGTTAACATCTAAATCACATAAGCATAACTTAATAATCACATTGTTAACTTAATTATCATCAATTTAATATTACTGATTATTGTTAAGTCACCAACGTTCAACGACAACTAGTGTGTGTGCACGACACGTGTATGCAAGACTTAACGGAACAAACGGAGTTTGGTAACGGAAAATTACCGGATGTCACATTATCCCCATGTTGAAAGAATTTTCGTCCCGAAAATTGCGTTACATGGTGAGTGTTCCATCACTGGTGTACTGCATTGGCACAAGGAAATCGAAATCGTGTGAGTTTTGAATGAGTTGTCACATCATCCCCATGTTGAAAGAAATTTCGTCCCGAAATTTAATCAATACCTTCGCCGGCTGGCATCGTCCTTTCAAATAGCTGAGGATACTTAAGCTTCATTTGGTCTTCACGTTCCCACGTGAATTCTGGTCCACGTCTCGAGTTCCAACGAACTTTGACGATGGGTATCTTGCTTTGCTTAAGCGTTTTCACCTCACGATCCATCACCTCGACCGGTTCCTCAATGAAGCGTAGTTGTTCATCTACTTGAACGTCTTCCAGTGGTACGACCATCGTTTCATCCGTTAAACATTTCTTTAGATTTGAAACATGGAATACATCATGGATTCCACTCAATGAGTCAGGTAAGGCTAGTCGATAAGCCACTGGACCAATTCTTTCCACTATCTCAAATGGTCCAACGTATCTCGGATTTAGCTTTCCTCGCTTACCAAACCGAACTACGCCTGTCCACGGTGAGACTTTTAATAAAACCTTGTCACCTATCTGAAATTCCAAAGGTTTTCGTCGTTTGTCAGCATAGCTTTTCTGTCTGTCTCGCGCTGCGGCCATGCGGTTTCTTATCTGAACAATCTTCCCCAGTTGTCTCGTGTACTAACTCGGGACCCGTTAACTGACTATCACCAATTTCAGCCCAGCAAACTGGCGATCTACACTTTCTCCCATATAAAGCTTCAAAAGGTGCTGCCTTTATGCTAGTGTGATAACTGTTGTAAGAAAATTCCACCAATGGTAGGTGAACTTCCCAGTTATTCCCGAAATCAATCACACAAGCACGTAACATGTCCTCCAAAGTCTGTATAGTACGCTCGCTTTGACCATCAGTCCGGGGTTGATAAGCAGTACTCATATCCAATCGCGTACCTAAAGCTTTCTGCAACGACTGCCAGAAGTGTGATGTGAAACGAGAATCGCGATCAGAAATAATTGAGATCGGTACTCCATGCCTCGAAACGATCTCCTTCAGATAAAGTCGGGTTAACTTCTCCATCTTATCTGTTTCCTTTATCGCTAGGAAATGAGCAGATTTTGTTAATCGATCCACGATAACCCATATTGTATCACAACCCGTAGAAGTGCGAGGTAACTTAGTAATAAAATCCATTGATATTTGATCCCACTTCCACATAGGGATCTCGGGTTGTTGTAATAGTCCAGATGGTTTCTGATACTCCACTTTAACCTTCGAGCAGGTCAGACACTTACTCACATAAGTAGCTACATCTGCTTTCATGTTAGGCCACCAATAGTGCGCCTTCAAATCGTGGTACATCTTGTCAGATCCAGGATGTATAGAATACTTGGACTTATGAGCCTCACTCATGACCAAATCTCTCAGATTTCCATGTAGAGGTACCCATAGTCTATCCATGAAGTAACGAATCCCATCCGCTTTTACTTCTAATTGCTTTTCCATTCCTCGTAACCCTTCTAAGCTCATGTTTTCTACCTTCAGAGCTTCAGTTTGAGCATCACGGATTTGTTCAGGTAATTGCGTACTAATCGTTAGTTGCAGAGCTCGCACACGTCGAGGTTTAGCAGTCTCTTTTCTACTCAATGCATCAGCAACTACATTTGCTTTCCCTGGTGGTACTTAATAGCACAATCATAGTCGTTTAACAATTCCACCCAGCGTCTCTGTCTCATGTTCAACTCTTTTTGCTCAAAGATGTGCTGAAGACTCTTGTGATCGGTGTAGATGGTGCATTTGGTACCGTACAAGTAATGTCTCCAGATCTTTAAGGCAAAAACTACCGCACCCAGTTCCAAGTCATGGGTGGTATAGTTCTTCTCATGAATCTTCAATTGTCTAGAGGCGTAAGCTATCACTTTATCCCGCTGCATCAAGACACATCCAAGTCCTTGAATAGAAGCGTCGCAGTAGACTACGAAGTCATCACTACCATCCGGTAACGCTAATATTGGTGCGCTACACAATTTATGTTTCAGCAACTGAAAAGCAGATTCCTGACTCTCACCCCATTTGTACGTCGTTCCCTTGTGAGTCAAGGCTGTGAGAGGTTGTGCAATCTTAGAGAATCCTTCAATGAATCGTCGATAATATCCCGCTAATCCAGGGAATTTTTTTATCTCACTTGGTGTCTTAGGAACAGACCAATTCTTTATCGCTTCAATCTTAGCAGGATCAACATGTATTCCCTTCTCGTTGACAATATGACCCAAGAATTGTACCTCACGTATCCAGAAATCACACTTAGAAAACTTTGCGTACAGTTGTTCCTTTCTAAGTAATTCCAAGATTAAACGTAAGTGCTTCTCATGTTCTTCCTCGGTCCTTGAGTATATCAGTATGTCATCAATAAAGACGATAACAAACTGATCAAGATAGGGTTTGCACACGCGATTCATGAGGTCCATGAATACTGCTGGTACATTCGTCAACCCAAATGGCATGACCAAAAATTCATAATGACCATATCGTGTACGGAAAGCAGTTTTTGAGATGTCCTCTTCTCGAACTCTCAGTTGATGATACCCAGACCTCAGATCAATCTTAGAGTAATAGCTTGATCCTTGTAGTTGATCAAACAAATCATCGATACGAGGTAACGGATATCTATTCTTGATAGTAACCTTGTTCAGTTCCCTATAGTCAATGCACATTCGAAATGTACCATCCTTCTTCTTCACAAATAGAACTGGCGCTCCCCAGGGCGACGAACTCGGTCGGATGAACCCTTTATCCAACAACTCTTGTAGTTGAGCGGATAATTCCTGCAGTTCGTTCGGAGCTAATCGGTACGGTGCTCTCGCAATTGGAGCGGCTCCTGGAGTCAACTCAATCTGAAATTCAACTTGACGATGAGGCGGTAATCCAGGAAGGTCTTCCGGAAACACCTCGAGAAACTCACGAACTACGGGGATATCCTCTATCTTCTTTTCCTCAATCTGTTTATCTGTGACGAGTGCCAATATGGCTAGTCGACCCTTTCGTAACAACTTTTGTGCCTTCATAAACGAGATGATGCCTATCACCGCACCACTCCTATCACCTCTGACCGTAAGGACTTCTTCACCAAGGGGAATCCGTATGATCTTCTCGTGGCATATGACTTCTGCTTGTTTATCGGAAAGCCAATCCATGCCTACTACCACATCAAAACTTCCTAACGTAACAGGCATGAGATCTATGGTGAATGTATGACCAGCAAGCTCTATCTTGCAGTCTCTAAGAATATGCGTTACGTGAATCTGTGTGCCGTTAGCTAACTCCACGGTGTATTCAGATCCTAAGGCTGAGGGCATATCACTTAAAAGACTACAGAACCTAGTGGACACGAAACTTCTATCGGCTCCGGTATCGAATAATACAGTAGCAAAACAACCATTAACCGAAAATTTACCAGTTACTGTTGTAGGGTCGTTTAGAGCCTCACCTGAGCCAATGACGAAGGCTCTTCCTTTGGCTCCATTGTTGTTATTGCCTCCATTGTTGTTGCCATTACCATTGTTGTTGTTATTGTTGTTGCCATTGTCATTATTGTTGTTGTTCCCATTGTTGTTGTTGCCATTACCATTCCTCTTAAGCTGGGGACAGTTGTGTTTGTAATGGCCTTCTTTCCACACTCAAAACAACCTTTCGGAGTTTCTTGTGATTGTTGTGACTTTCTCATCAGTTCACCCCGACAGTCTTTGGCTGCATGACCAATCTTCCCACAACGTTGACACTTGAAGTTATCACACCGACCCACATGGTGGTAGTTACACCGGTTGCACTTCGGCAGTCTTCCACCATACCCGCCGGGTCCTTGATTTGAGTGCGCCTGGTTGAAGCTTCGGTTGTTATCGAACTTCCGTTGCTGTTGCTGACCTTGCTGCTGTTGTTGAGGTTGAGATTGGCTACTGGATGACGATCCCTTGTTGCTTAAACCATCCCACTTGCGTTTCTGGTCGGGCACGCTTGCCACCGCACCCCGTTTAGGTAACCGACCTTGCTCAACTGCCTGGTCAGTCAACCTGTGGGCTGTTCGGATAGCTTGTTGTATGGTAGTGGGGTTAGAAGCAGTTACCATACTTTGAATTTCAGGCACCAATCCCCGTATATAATGCTCCACCCTCTTGTGCATTTCATTCACCATCCCTGGGCATAAAGTGGCTAACTCATGAGTACGAGTCGTGTAGGCTTCAATTTCTGAGCCTTGCATTTTGAGTTGCCAGAACTCAATCTCCAGTTTCTGCACTTCATTCCGGGGGCAATATTCTTCAGTCATGATTTCTTTGAATTCATCCCAAGGTAGTTCATTGGCCATGGCTTGACCAGCACTTGTACCTGGGCATTCCACCAGGAAAGTGCTGCGCCTTCCAATGTCCCGGTGGCATACTTCACCTGATCAGCAGGCGGGCAGTTGCATTTTGCAAAGACAGACTCTGTCTTCTCAAACCACCTTACAAGCCCTACAGCTCCTTCCGTCCCGCTGTAGGTATAGGGTTTACAGTCCATGAAGGAATTGTAGGTACATGGTGGTGGTCCTCTTCCGGGTCTTCCTCATCAGGATCCACCAAAGGTGCAGGGGCTTCAGCAATCTGAAGTGCTGCTAGCTGTGCCTCTAAATCAGCAAACCTATCATCGATCACTATGTTATGGTGATCTTGTGCGTCCATGCGCTCACTAAGTGTTACCACGTTGCCTGCCAGCGTATGATGTCCACCAATGGCCATCGAAAGTCGCTCCTGAAGCGTATCTACCTGGTAACGCAGCTGACGCATCTCAGATCGTAATGCAGAGTTCTCATCAGTGAGTCCTCTAATTCGCTATCGCTCTGTGTCCAGTGTGGCTACCAAAGCTGCAAATGCCTGCTCCAGAGGGATGCTCAAGGTAGGAAGTGTAGGCAAAGTAGAGGCGGTCGATGACCTAGTCCTAGGTCGTGTAGGTGCTACTGGTGGTACGCGCTCTCTATAAGCCATACGGTTTATGTAAGTGGGGTAGAAATCCCAGTTACGCGGAGGATCGAGCTCAGGAGGTATGAAAGGCTGATCCCAGTCTATCTCGCTAGGAGGATAAGGATGTCGTGGCCAGTTAAATCCCCTATCCGGTACGGGAGAAGTAGGAGGTGACTCGGATCGTGCAGGTCTCTTGCCTAAATTCCTGGACGACGATGCCATGCTGCGAAGTACGTGTTGCGTATGCCAATGAGTATACAGTAAGGAGAGTAAGCGATAAGTAACTAACAACTGTGCGGTTATAGTCTAGTGTGTGTATGCAACCTAGTTCCCTATAACCAATGGCTCTGATACCAATCTGTCACACCCTCAAAATCCGCGAGCGGGGTTTTACCGCGAGGCGCGTGACATACCAGGATCTCAGTCATTAGTTACCAAGAACGACTCTATATGATAAATAAACAAAACCAGAGTTAACGTTTAAAATACTGCGGAAGCGTTTTTAAAACTAGAAAACTCAAAACAAGTAGTATGTAGAGAGAATGCGCAAAACATACGCGCCCCAAACACAAATGTTTAATAGGAAAATAAACCCAAATGTGTAAACAAACAATGTAGACAACTCAACGATGCTGGTGTGCGTGCTCCTAGGCAACTGGCAACCTTAACCTGAGAATAGCATACTAAACAAGTCAACACATGGTTGGTGAGTTCAAGAGTTTGCGTTAAAATATAAACCAATCAACAGTTTCCAGAGCATAAGTAGTGTATTGCAATAGATAGCTAGTCTATTAACATAAAAATATTAATCATAGTGATTTCGCGATCGAAGCTGACTGTGTTACGTTTGTTGCCTCCCGTCACGACTTACCAGGTCGTGACGAATATGTGTTAGGACAAAATTGCACCCGTTTGACCTCGAGTCGCACAGGTGGGGCTCGTCAGACCCAGTAGTACTACCCAAGATTTCCCCGCTATTCAATATTAACAATCCGAAAGTGTGAGGACTTTCCATGGTAAACAGCACTATATCAATATTATACACACTCATATATAAAAGCGTTTGTGATCAACAGTATGCTATCTCCCCCAAAAGAGATTATGTAAAATAAGTGGGGCAAGAACTCACCTGATGCGCGCAAGAATTAACCTAGAGCTTAACTTGAAAGAAAAAGACAACCTTCAAAGGTCACCTAGAACACAAGAGTACATAAGTACGTGTATACAAAATCAACACGAAACCCTAAGTGCTCTACAAACCAAGGAACTCAAGGTTTAAGAAAGACAAGACACATTTGACCCAGTTGACCCGTTTGACCCGTTGGTGACATTATAGGTGATAATTCGTTAATACTAACACAACAGTATGTCATACATGATCAACATACAACTTGATTACATATAGCACATCATTAACCACATGTACTACCTAGATCATCATACAACCAATTATCATACAAGTCATGCGAATTACAACAGGCCAAAACAGGTAACAAACCAAATCAACATTCATATAACCTAGACAACACATTTAATCAACTTAGAAATCATCCATGAACACACTAGCATGATCCTAATATCCCAAACATGCTCAAATCATCCAATTCAAGGATTTGCACAATTAAAGTTTCCCTTTTGGGAAAGTTCATCCCAAATTCATCAAACTCACACTACATTCATGAATTCATCAATTATATACCAATTCAAGTCCATGACAACATCTAAACATGATCAACAACACTTAATCATCATGATTCATCAACATTCAACACCAAAAGTTACTATTTTTAGCAATGTATGAACTATAACACATCTTCTTGATTTTCAATTGTTCATAACATCAACTTAGCATCTAATCATCATCACAAACACATCCATAACATTCATACATCATCCAATCATCAATTCATGCAAAATAAAGTTACTATTATTAGTAACCTATGAACAATGTATCAAAATCATAGCTTTCTTGCATAATCGACGTTAACTAGCATATATACAATCCAACTAACATAATAACACTAACCAACATCAACAAATCGATCCACAATTGCAAGTTTCGAATTAGGGTTTCGGCCCTAATGTAATTTCCATAAAAACTCGTAAAAATCCAACCTTTATTGCATACTTGACGTTAATTAACATGTAATCTATCTAACAAACACATTAACATCAACAAACAACATGTAATCGACCATCAATTGCAAAATTCGCATGGAACTTTCGGCCAATCATGAACAATCATCAAATCATACAAAAATCTAACCTTTAAACGTGTAATGGCTTGCAATTGATGATTCTAACTTGTTGTGATGCTTGAAATCGATCAAATCCGTGGCTTTGTTGGTGTTCTTGGCCGAAATCGTAAAGGGAGAGGGAGAGGGGATGAAGTCGCGGCCGATTAGGTGTTTAGGGTTAGGATTTTTTTTGATTTTGTAACTTAATTAATCATATTTACCCTTTTAACCCTTATAATTTGTATTTTATAAAGATTAGGCTTTTAAATACTCTTTTAGAATGTTTTTTTTTACTAGAATAATAAACATATAAACTAGTAGTAACAATTATATGTATTATCTCTACAAGCTACAAAATTTACAAAGTAAATACACACGTTTCCACGTTACGCGATAAAATTACAGTTAACATCTAAATCACATAAGCATAACTTAATAATCACATTGTTAACTTAATTATCATCAATTTAACATTACTGATTATTGTTAAGTCACCAACGTTCAACGACAACTAGTGTGTGTGCACGACACGTGTATGCAAGACTTAACGGAACAAACGGAGTTTGGTAACGGAAAATTACCGGATGTCACATTATCCCCATGTTGAAAGAATTTTCGTCCCGAAAATTGCGTTACATGGTGAGTGTTCCATCACTGGTCTACTGCATTGGCACAAGGAAATCGAAATCGTGTGAGTTTTGAATGAGTTGTCACAGTAAGATCTCCAAGGTGTGGAACTTGTGAAGATAAGCTTCCCCTCATAGAACCCATTGATGAAGAGGATGAAGAGGAGATAGTGAAGGATGATTCTGAGAGGAGTGAAGAAGATCATCCTAAGAAGGGTCACTTTCTCCTGTGGAGAGAAAAGAATATGGGATGACCAAGTCTAAGAGGAAGAACTTGATCAGAAAAGCCAAGAGGAAATCAAAGAAGGCTCAAGAGTTCAAGGCCACTTTCAACTCTATGCAGAAACAAGTGTTTATCTCTGCAGGATTTAAAGTGGTGAAGGCTGAAGACTCATGTAAGGCCCTGTTCCTGGGACGCTTACAGCAGGACCGTCATTTCATAAAATATTTAAAACAAACATTACTTTTGTAGCGGAATTTAAAAACTTACTTTCATTAATAATTAAAACATGTTATCTCGTTACATAAATCGTTTACATATCAAAATACAATAACATGTCAAAATGTGGATGCAAGTCTTTAAAACACTCCCAGTAGCTTATGCATCCATGCCTGCAACTCCTCAGCATCAACAAAATACCTGCCAACTATTATGCATACAAAAAGTCAGCGACGCTGAGTGAGTTCTAGTTTTATAGATAAAATACTTTACTTTCGTTAAAACATAACCTTCGAAATCGTATGCGATCACACATCATACGTACACATTGATAAAATTTATTATTATCTTCATCATAGTTCATTACGTACGTTTCGTACTTTTATCATTATCTTTCACTGCAATCTGGATCCTGTCTCATGCAATACCCCCGACTCATGTCCGAAGACCGATACAGTACCAGGGCCTGTAAACAAACCCCCGCGTCATGTCTGAAGACCGACACAGTACCGGGGTACGTGACAAGGATCCCCTTTGAGTCACGAAGACTCCTTTCGACTCACGAAGACTCCCTTCGAGTCACGAAGACTCCCTTCGAGTCACGAAGACTCCCTTCGAGTCACGAAGACTCCCTTCGAGTCACGAAGACTCCCTTCAAGTCACGAAGACTCCCTTCGAGTCACAAAGACTCCCTTCGTTCTTTACATTCCACTTTTCATTATCGTTATCTTTCACTTCGTTACATAATACTTTACGTTCATTCATAGCCATACAACAAACCACGTAAAGTCATACATCATACATAACGTATAATAAAACATAATACATACGTTTTGAAAACCGTTTAACGAAGAAAGACAACACCACACAAGCAACATAAACCACAACACAACATCATGCAGAAGCCACCACATCCCAACGGGACCTGCCTCAAACATCACCTCTTAAAGCCCGTAAGAAAGCCCTAAGTCTAAAACTAGGCACAACATAACATTCTGGGCGCATCAGCAGAAAATTCTAAGTATAAAAGCTCCTGGGCGCATGGGAACTATTTGGGCGCATGAGCCCTATTCAGGCGTTCCAACACTTGGCCACAGAAACAATTCTAGGTGCATAAGCACTATTTAGGCACACCATCTATACTTAGGCATTTCCTCACTTTCTAGGCGCATGGCCACTAATTGGGCGCACCACCTTTGGGCGCATCAGGACCTTTAGGCGCATGAGCAACACTTAGGCTCATGGCCAACTCTCTAGGAGCATGAAGGATACTGTTTGGGTGCATGTCCCCTGTTGGGGCGCATGACCCTGGGTGCATGAAGATAGGTGGGCGCATCAAGACCTAACCACAATTTAGTTAGGCGCATGGGAACATTCTGAAAATATCTAAACTGCCAAAAACATCCGAAAGGCATTCTAACACAACCCAAGCACAGATCTAGCATACTAAGGGCATCTAAACATTCTAGCAACAATTCTAACCTCAAAACAAGCATCAAAACATAAAACCACAGAATACCATACGAACCACAACAAGCATAGGCATACGATTATCTTCCAAAAACATTTACCCGGTATGCATAACAGGCCCAAAGCTTTAAAATCTGTAAAAGAGGGGTCTTGAAACTCACCTAAAGCAGATCTTCAAATCAGGTACTTCCACCTACAATTTCAGCTTCAAATTCCCGAGAACAACTTCTAAAACATCAAGAACTTCGGTTTAGGACTTAAAACCCAACTGAAACTGAACTCGTGTTCAAGAGAACTCACCTTAGCAGCTTCTTCTTCCTCCTTCTCCAAAAATCCAAAAATTCCTTCTTCTTCTTCTTTTACTTCTTCTGGCCGAGAGCAGGAAAGCAGATCCCTGCTTTATGGGTGGCACCTTTTATATTATTAAAATAAAGAAGTTTGTTCACTTTTACACTTTGCACCCCTCATCTTCTGCCCATTTACTTTTCTTTCTAAATTCTTTTCTTTTCATTTTCTTTAAATAAAATTCCGGGTGTTACAACTCAACTATGAACTCTAGTACAGGAGTTCTATTCATGTCCAACTCATTCTAGCAAAGAGAATAAGCTGATCAGCTGTGTACCACTGCTACACAGCCTGAACCATCCAGTTCCAAAAGCAAGCCTCACCCTAAGAAGCCTGCTGCATCATCTGTGAAGATGAATATGGAGGTGGAAAGTTATCAAGTTCAGTCTTTCTCTCATAAGAAGACTCTAAGAAGGAAGCAAATGGCTTGCATCATGTGTGGCAGTACTTCCCATCTGCTAAGGATTGCATCTACAATCTTAAAAGTACTGTCAACATGATCAAAAAGAAAACTACTAAGAAGAAGAAAGAAAAGCTAGCTTTGGAAGGAAAGTCCTTTTCTTTCGGAAGCTCCAAGGTGAAGAAGAAGACAAGTGAAAACTTGCCTTTGGAAGAAGAGTTGGTCTCGAAAGAAAGGAATGCTTTCGAAGTACTGAAGCCTACTGCAGTGAAAGCAAGATCTTCCAAAGGTCCAGTCTCCAAAACTTCTGGAGTATTGAAGGTAAATTCTAATCTTCCAAAGATGGTGTGGAAGATGAAGGAAGACCAAGTGACTGAAAGCTCTTCATCAACAACAGCTAATGATCCTCAAAGCTTGAACATAGGATCAATTACTATTACATTGTCTTCAAATCACTTTGATAAGCCCAGACCAATGAGGCTTAGGTTTCCAAATGTAACTAAACATCTCTTTTTGTGCAGGAACAACTAAAGACCAAAAGGAATGTATGTGATGAAATCAACCTTTCTATGTGAATGAATGTTTGCTGCTGAGTAGGAACAACAAGAACAAACACTGTTTGATTTCTCCCAAGGATCTTTTCTAATCTCTAAATCAGAAAACATGAACCATGGTATGGAAACCCATGATAGATGCTATGAAATCAGTGTGTGTGAGTGATTGTGTGTTTTGTATGTTAGAATTACAAGAAATAATAATAATTGCTTGATTGATTGATTATTTTCAAGCTTACAAAGGATTAGGGTAGTATGCTATTTATAGCCTATACAAAGAGCTATATACAATTACTAAACTACCCTTATGTAAATGAAAATTACATAAAATATCCTAAGTCTAAGTCATCCGTTGTGGATGAAAGACTGTCTGCTGTAAAAGCTAAGTCGTCTGCTGTGGATGTTGAATAAGCTATCCGCTGTGTCAGGATGCTATCCGCTGTGTTTGGATGTTGTCCACTATGAACACTTGTATGTTTGTCTTGTTAGCTGTCCGCTGTGGAGTGTTCATCCGTTGTGGATTGAACATCCGCTGTGGACTGTTCATCAGCTGTAGACATTTGTTCATCAGCTGTAGACGTTTGTTCATCCGCTGTAGACACTTCGACTTGTTCTTCGTCTGCTACTTGGACTTGGTCATCCGCTGTGGACATACCTTCATCCGCTGCCGACACTTATGCAAATCCTTTTATCTACAAACCTGAAAAAGAAATTTAAGCTATATTAGTGTATGATATGATTGTTAAAGATACTAATGTGTTATTAATGATTGTTTGAATATTAGAACACATTATGTTGATTATGTTTGATTATGGCAAGCATCATCCTTTAAAGCATTAATCCATTAATGCACTTGTTAAGTCCAACAATACTCCCCCTAAGGATGATGTTGCCATCCTTTTAATGTTTGCTTGTTAATGTTTTGTTTGTTAGTAAAATATGTGTGTGTTTGTTTTTGTTAATGATATGATTATAATAATAGTGTGTTATACTTAAATTGTTTGGTTGTATGTTTGTGTTATGCATGATTGATTGTTAACATGTATGATTGCATGATTATTTGTATGATTGCTTGTTACAGTTACTGTATGATTAACTGTTACTGTCTATTTTGTATGCTTGAATGTTTATTTGTTATCATGTATGATTGAGTATTTTGTCTATTTTGTATGCTTGAATGTTTGTTTGTTATCATGTATGACTGAGTGTTTTGTCTGTTTTGTATGCTTGTATGTTTGCTTGTTATCATGTATGATTGAGTGTTTTGTCTATTTTGTATGCTTGTATGTTTTTGTTATCATGTATGATAGGATTTTGTCTGTTTTGTATGCATTATTTGTAATCTATGAATGTTTTGATTTGTATGATGCTGAAATGATTTGTTTTGATTGTTTGATATGTTAGACATGATTGTTTGTTTGTTTTGTCTATTTATTTGTTAGAAACCTCTATGAATAAGGAAGACCACCTTCTTCTACATTCTTCTGCACTTCTTCTGTTGCCTTGAGAGATTCTTTAACATCTTGTTCTGTGGCTTGGTCTTTCTCTGCTTCTTTTACTTGTTCAGCCTGAGGATTAATCTTCAAAGCATTGAGGCAATTCACTATGTGTTTAGTAAAGTACTTAACTGTACTCTTCTAATCATCATACTTATACTTGATTGGTAGATGTACCAGCTGTTCCAAAGTAGACTGATCCAAGCTTTGTACATCAATGTTGCTGACTAGTGTGGTTATAACATCCTTTCCCTTCAAGATCTCCAAATTGTTATTCTCAGAAATACTCATGCCTGTTTGAACAGTATGTCCGCAGTACAATTTTATATTGTATGTTGTGGACCCCTTGTATGTTGTACTGTGTTCACAGCGGATGGGCATTTGTACATACGTTGTGCACACTTGTGTGAAAAATTTACAATTGATGACTAAAAGTCATACGCTGTGGTTGACCACTGTTTTCAAAGCGGATTAACATTTGTTCATGCGCTATGGACACGTTGAAAAAATTGTTTGGTTGTTTACAGTGGATGAACGCAGCGCTGTAGATCCTTGAAAATTGTTTGATTATACATAGCGGATGAACATTTGTTCATGCACTGTGAACACTTGAATTGTTTTGTTTGATTGTTCACAGCGGATAAACATTTGTTTATGTACTGTGGACACTTGAAAATGATTTGTGAATGTTTATAGCGTATGATTACCTGTGTGCATACGCTGTATACACTTGCACTGTTTCTACAACGGATGAGTAATGTAAGTGATGTGCTGTGAAATGGCACTGTATTCACAGCGGATATCTTATCAACATCATGCGCTGTGAACACTTGTATGTTCACAAGTGCATAGCAGATGTTTGTTTGTTTTGTCCACTATATACACTTAGTGTATTTTGCATGTTATGATGGTTATTGTAGCTACAGCGGATGCATGTTTGTGTGTCCGCTGTGACAACAGTTTTAAAAAATTTCAGATTGTTTGTTTGATTTGAACTAATGTCTTCCGAAGCATATGATTGATAAAATTTTCTTCCGAAAGAACATTTGTTTGATGAAACTTGTTTTAATCAAAATGTTTGTTTAAATCTTTGATTTAAAATGTATTTAAAATGCTAAAATTTTAACATGATCAACATATGGATGTTAAGATATTACTCACAAGCAATATTTTGCAATATTATACATATGTATGTGTGTCAAACTGTTGTGTTTGGGTGTTGGTTGGCTTGACTTGGCTTTGTTTAGAACTCAAAATTTAGAAAATTCCCAATTTAAAATGTATGAATATGCACAACTCTGCTGCCTTTGATAATTTCATGTTCAATTTCTCCCCCTAAATTTTTTGCATAGTTATAAAAATCTTTTATAAAAATGACAAAAAATTATATGTTTTTGAGTGGAAATTATAAAAGTCCAAATTTATTGCTTGTTTGTTAAACACTTAGTAAGATCACATTGAATCTTACTAACAAATGAATGTGTTGCTTGGTTGAATCATTAATCAATGTCACATACCATGAGATCATACTAGTCTAAAATTCTCACTGAGTGGTTTGAATGTTTTTGAGAATAGACATAGACTAATACAATGTTGATTATAGATATTTGATCCACTTAAACTCATGCATGGTATTAATGATTGATTGAAATAGTGAGTGATTATCATGTTTTGAGTATTTTGAAATGAGTTGTATGTACCCCACATCTGATTGTATGTTTGGTACAACCCTCCTTAAGATATGCTAAAAAGCACTTTCAATACATAAGACCTAGCTACTTAGGAGTATAAATGCTCAGTTTGATAGATGATGTTTGATCCTCATTGGGATTCTTTTTCACTTCACTTTGGAAGGTGATCCTTTTTAGGATTCTTTTGATTCATTCATAAGGAATGTAGTCTTAAAGACTTTATTGATTGTTCATCCATAATGGATGTGTTCCTCATTAGGAATCATTTTGGATCATGATTTAGGTCATTCAGGTCTGTGCTTAGCACAACAAAGAATGCTTTGGTGTACTCCAGGTCTATGAAAATCATAACAAAGGAGACAATTGTATGATTGAGCAATTTATAAACTGTTTCACTTGGTGTATTGTTGTTACTTTATAAGCAACCTATATTGGATAGATTAATACTCACCAAAAACCAAGATGTGTTGTTTGACCACACAATCATGAGAATTTAGTTCTTCACTGTTGTATGTGTAGTTAGGTGTCCCATGCTAAGCCTATCCACATATCAGACAAATACTGTCTGTCTTTATTAGTGGAAAATGACTCAAGTGAAGAACTAAGCTAGTGTACTATCATTTCTCATGACTGGTATGTATGATTCAATATGTTTGATTATAAGAAAACATGAATGTTTGTTTGATATCTTGATTTTGAAAGATACATGTTTGATGTTAAACTTGGACTTAGACAAAATCAGCTTGTTTTTTTTGTTTTTTTAATGTTTTGAAAAACATTACTTTGTGATTCATAGTTGATCATACCAAGTGACTGAACCAAAAATTCAAATCTTGTCAATCAAATGGTTTTGTAAATAGGTCAGCCAGTTGATTGTCTGTATGGACTTTGATCAACTTGATCAGACCCTTTTCTGAGTAGTCTCTCAGAAAGTGATATCTGATCTCTATGTGTTTGTTTTTGAATGTTGAACAGATTGTTAGTGATAAACATGGCAGCAGAGTTGTCAATATGTATGGTGTTAGAAGAAATTAAAGCCATAGTCAAGCATTTGGTTTTGAATCCAAAGCACTTGAGAACAGCATGCAGAAGCAGCTATGTATTCTGCTTCAGCTGTTGACACAGAGACATTTGTTTGTTTCTTGCACTGCCAGGAGATCAGTCTTGATCCAAGAAATTGACAACCTCCATGTTTGCTCTTAAAATCCTAAAGGAGGGAACAATTGCCAGTCATCTGCCAGGAGCATCCACTATCAACATACCATATGTTGTCAGGCCTTCTTTGATGTCCCTACAAAAGAAAAAGAAATTTGTTAGTTGGTGCAACCCAAGCCATGATGGTCTTGGGTTTTCCATTTCTCCCTATGACACAAATTTCTTCTAGAATGGGATTGTCTGCTGGTTTAGGAATTCTAGGTACACTAGTTTTCCTTTGATTGTTTTTAACTCTTTCAGGAGAAGTACTTTGATCTCTTCTCCTTTGAGAGCTAATGTCTGGTGATTGTCTGTTTTGAGACCTATGTCTCCTTATTGGTTGTTTAAAGTTGTCATAAAATGTTTTGTCAATGTTTAAAACAACTTTTTGATGAGGAGTTTGTCTTGGTACTCCTCCTTTGTTTTTGTTTTGAACAGCTGTTTGTTTCTCAGTTGATTTCTTAACATGAGCTTGTTTGTTTTGCTTTTTATTTTTCTTATTAAAAAAATAATTTGCTGTGCTGTGATTGTTTCTTTCACAAATTGAACAATAGTTGTGAAAATGGCATGTTTTAGTACTGTGATTATTCATATGATAGTACTTGCAGTATTTACCATACTTGCATTTTTTAGTGGTGTGTGTGTATTGAGCACACCACTCATAATATGGTAAATAAGAATTTGTTTGTTTGTTAGTAACTTTTGTTTTTAAGTTTGATTTTAAAGGTACATCAAAAGTTACTGTTGGTTGTTTTTTCTCAATTGGAGCTTTGCCTTTTCCTTTATTTGATTGCTTCGGATAGGCAGTGGAAGTTACAGCTTTCCTTCCACCAGAGCAGATATAACCCATTAGTCTGCTTTGTGTGTTTTTGTTGGTACATCAGCCACACTTGAAACCTTTTGAGTTTCAGTAATTGCTTGAGTTGGCTCATCATCCAATAAATCATCCTCATCGTCGTCTGTTGTTTGTTCATCAAATTCATTGTTCTCTCCTTGATAAAAGTCAATTGTTTGATTTGTGATGGTGCTGAACTTTTAACAAATTTTATCAAAGGTGATTTTGATGTTGATGTGACTTTGATGATGATTTGATATGTGATGATTGTTTGGAATCATCATTCTTTTCATGTGTGTCAAGTAACTCACCTTGGTTTTTTGGTCATTGAGTCAGGTAAAGGAATATAATTATCATTATAAGGTGGGCTTGACTTTGTTATATCCTAAACCTGACGGGTCTTTGTAACCCCCTTTGTTGAACAAGAAGTTCTTCGAACTTCTTGTTGCTTACCTGAAACTTTTGAAGTTTCACTTCAGTTTCAGCATGTAATGTTTTTGATTCAGTCAATGATGCAGAGAGGTGCTCAACTTGTGCTGCTAGTGTTAGTTTCTCAGACATTAGTTTGTCTAAGTCATTTTGTAATGAAAATATTTTGGTTGCATATTGTTTATATTCTAATTTTAAGCTTTCATTCAAAATGTTAGTTTTCAATAACTTTCTTCAAAAGTTTTGTCCTGCATGCTTTTCTATATCTGTTTACTTTCATCAACACATGCTTGTGTCAGAGGTTTTTGCTACCTCTTTCGGGATTTCTGAAATTTTTCTTCAATCTGCCATGAGCATGTTTGGAGATGGAATTTCACCCTCATAGCTCCAGTCACATTCACCATCCTTGTTTTTGATTATCATTGCAAAAGATTGGAATGTTGATTTGGACTGTACTGTGTGATTTATGGTGGGTTGGTGCAGCTGGAGTGCTGCTTAGAGGTGGAACATGTCTGTTGAGTGATAACTACCGGATTTTTGTGTGTCTGATTTGTGTTCTTGTCAACTCTTGGCTGCTGGCATTCTCTTGAAAAATGTCAATATAGTTGACAATTGTAGCATCTCACTTTGTTTTGTCAAACCATCTTCGTTTTCTTGTCCAACTCAACCCCGTTTCTTTGCAAAAATCGTTTAGATCCGTAGGCAACATAGCCATAGACCATTGAAGATCCATTTCTTCCAACCATGTCTGGTGGGAGTTCATCCAAATCTTGTTGAATGATTGTGATGGTATTAGACTTGCACCTAAAAAGGCTTCAAAGTTGTTGAAAAGGCTGCATAAGTTACCTTTTGCTCTTCACTTTGCAAGATAATAGTGAAACATCAATTGCTTTTCAAGTCTATGTGTGTGTGGGTCTAAGTCTGTGGCTGCTTGTTTCAGTTGGATGTGTGGATGCCTTTTGCTTTGAGGTGTTTCTTCATGTAAAGCATGCACACTAGTCTTTTTAGACTTCTGTTTGTTGCTGGATTGATTTTAGGTGCTGAGAAGAATGATGTATCACTAAATCTAAACATTCTCATCTTCTTCTTCTCCTTGCTTATTAGAATGCACTGTCATATGTTGTTGTTCTTTGAATTGTAAGCCTCTACATGTCTGATGTGATTGTTATTTCTGGATTTTTCATCCATCTCTAGAGCTTCAACATTGGCTACTAGGGAGTGATCAAGGGGTAAGGCTTCCAAATCTAGTGTTGCTTTCATCATGACACTGACTGAGTCTAGCTTTCAGGCAGTGTGTGCAACATCTTTTTGTTGATTTCAACACTTCATATTTCAGTCCATACACATCATTTCATTTACTAACATGACATATCTATGTAGCTATTATGGGATAGATTCTCCCTGAATGTGATGGAAAGTTTCATATTGGGTCCTCAAATTTTCTTTCTTGTTTTCCCTATTTCTTCACTTCCTTCACACATTGTGTGAAGTACTTTCCATAATTCTTCCAAATCTAGTGTTGCTTTCATCAATGACACTGACTGAGTCTAGCTTTCAGGCAGTGTGTGCAACATCCTTTTGTTGATTTCAACAGCTTCATACTTCTGTCCATACACATCATTTCATTTACTAACATGACATATCTATGTGCTATTATGGGATAGATTCTCCCTGAATGTGATGGAAAGTTTCATATTGGGTCCTCAATTTTTCTTTCTTGTTTCCCGTATTTCTTCACTTCCTCACACATTGTGTGAAGTACTTTCCATAATTCATGAGCTTTTTTGAAATTTCAGCTCGAGTTAAAATTTCAAAAGGCAATGTCATGGCTAGTATTGTATGCCTTCATGTCTGTTTTGACCCTCTTAAGGTCATCACCAGCTACGTCTTTCAAGCTAACTGGCTTTTGTATGTTGTAATCAGATCCAAGAGTCAGAGAATGAAAGACCCTTGGTTATAGAAGTCCATAAATCCGGGTCTTGAAAATTATCCAGTTCCTGAACATATCTTCCATGTTTGAAGTCTGACTTGTGCTTTAGTCTGGGTGGGTTTAGACCACTGTTTGTTCCTTAAATTTCATCCGCCATGATTGTTTAATTTTAACCTAACGATTTAGGTTAGATTGGTTTGATGATTTTAGCTTGATGAAAAACTTGTTTAATCCTAGTCTATAGGGTTTGTTTGTTAATAGAGTCACCCTTTTTTAAATTTACTTATCGAATAAAGGAACTAATTAATTGAAATTAATTAATGTACATGTTAGGTAACTTTCAAATCTTGGGGAAAAGAAAGAAATATTCTGTCAAGGGAATGTCACCTTTTTAATGATGTTAGTCAAATAAAGTCAAAACCCTAAAAACACAGAAACTGTTTTTAACAGTTACCTTTTTAAATAAAAAGTAACTTTTAAAAAAATTTAAAAGAAGATTATATGTTTTCTTTGATTTTCCTGATGAACCAACACAATCAGCGTAGATTATGAAGGTTATGAATGATCAAACCTAGGGTTTATTCTAGGGTTTTTGGTGGCGGCTATGCTGTTCTTCACAGAATCAACAATCGGTTTGTTGATTGAAGAACAAAACCCTAATTCAAGTGAGTTTTAACTAGAATATGATGATTTAAACACTTTGAGCGATTCAAAATGTTCAAAACAATGTGTGTTTGATGAAAATTTAATGAAACAGTACTCGAATGATTGTTTTATCAAAAACCCTTAAAACGATATGGTTTTTCAGGTAATGAAATATTTTTTTTTTGAAAACAGTGTTTGAATGATGAAAACTGATAGAACAATACCGGTGTATTGTTATATCAGAAAACCCTTTAAATCCGATGAGGTTTTTAGAGAGTTTTTGTGATGAACACATTTGAAAATCGTGTATGAATGCTGATTTGAGCTTTAAAACCATAGAAACTTCTTCACAATGCACAAAAACAGATTAAGAAATCTTGTTTTTTAAGCATTTGATGAATGTTAAGAGCAGAAGAAGGATGTTGTGATGTATTTTCAGCTCGTAAATGTATGATTTGGAGCTAATGAACCACTGATATCCTCTTGTTGATTGAGAGGATCGAAAATCAATGAATGATTTGAGCCAAAGCTCTAATATAACCTGATGAAATAAACCTTTCTATGTGAATGAATGTTTGCTGTTGAGTATGAACAACAAGAACAAACATTGGTTGATTTCTCCCAAGGATCTTTTCTAATCTCTCAATCAACAAACATGAACCATGGTGCGGAATCCCATGATAGATGCTATGAAATCAGTATGTGTGAGTGATTGTGTGTTTTGTATGTTAGAATTGCAAGAAATAATAATAACTGCTTGATTGATTGATTGTTCAAAAGCTTACAAATGATTAGGGCAGTATGCTATTTATAGCCTACACAAAGAGCTATATACAATTACTAAACAACCCTTATGTAAATGAAAATTACATAAAAAATCCTAATTCAAAGTCATCCACTATGGATGAAAGACTATCCATTGTGGAAGCTAAGTCGTCCATTGTGGATGTTGAATAAGCTATTCGCTGTGTCAGGATGCTGTCCGCTGTGTCTGGATGTTGTCCACTGTGAACACTTGTATGTTTGTCTTGTTAGCTGTCCGTTATGGAGTGTTCATCCGCTGTGGACTATTCATCAGCTGTAGATGTTTGTTCATCCGCTGTAAGTTTTGTTTATCCACTGTAGACACTTGGACTTGTTCTTCATCCGTTGCTTGGACTTGGTCATCCGCTGTGGACATATCTTCATCCGCTGCCGACACTTATGCGAAAATTCCTTTCATCTACAAACCTGAAAAAGAAATTTAAGCTATATTAGTGTATGATATGATTGTTAAAGATACTAATGTGTTAGTTAATGATTGTTTGAATGTTAGAACACATTATATTGATTATATTTGATTACGGCAAGCATCATCCTTTAAATCATTAATCCATTAATGCACTTGTTGAGTCCAACAGTATGGATCATTGATAGTGGCTGTTCCAGGCACATGATAGGCAATGGATCTTTGCTTCAAAAGTTTGAGAAAATTGATGGAGGGCTAGTTGATTTTGGAGGAGATGCTAGAGTTTACATTACTGGAATGGGCAGGGTCACAAATGGTAACCTCCGTATTGAAAAAGTAAAATTTGTCAGCTTGGGTACAATCTACTGAGTGTATCTTACTTTTGTGATCAGAGACACAACATGCTCTTCACTGAGCATGATTCAATGTTCTCAAGCCCTGGGTGGTCATTCCTCAAGAGCATATCCTACTCAGACCCACCAAGAAAAGGGAACATGTACCAGATGGACCTATAGGAAACATCTCCTTAGGAGAAGGTTCTTGCTTTCTATCTAAAGCAAATAGTGATAAGTCTTTCTTCTGGCATAAAAGAATGTGTCATGTAAACTTTAAAAATATGAATAAATTAATTAAGAATGATTTGGTAATTGGAATGCCAAATAAAGAGTTTATAAGTGATGTCCACTGTGTAGCATACCTAAAAAGGAAGCCACACAAAGTGTCTCACAAGCCAAAGGAAAGAAACTCTATCACTACTCCCCTACACTTATTACATATGGATCTCTTTGGCCCCACCAGTGTAATGAGTTTAGGAAGGATATCATATTGTTTGGGGATCACAAATGACTTCACAGATTCATTTGGGTCTTTTTCCTTAGATCTAAGGATGAGACTTATGAATCTTAAAGCTTCATTCTGAAAATTAGATGTCCAATGTAATCACAGCATACCTAAAAAAAGGAAGCCACACAAAGTGTCTCACAAGCCAAAGGAAAGAAACTCTATCACTACTCCCCTACACTTATTACATATGGATCTCTTTGGCCCCACCAGTGTAATGAGTTTAGGAAGGATATCATATTGTTTGGGGATCACAAATGACTTCACAAGATTCATTTGGGTCTTTTTCCTTAGATCTAAGGATGAGACTTATGAGATCTTAAAGATCTTCATTCTGAAAATTGAGAATCAATGTAATCACAAGGTCAAAACCATAAGATGTGATCAAGGAATAGAATTTAAAAACCAAATCCTTGACATATTTTATGATGAAAAAGGTATTAGAAGGCAATATAGTGTTCCCAGGACTCCTCATCAAAATGGTGTTGCTAAGATGAGAAACAGGACACTTATTGTGGCTGCAAGAACCATGTTGTCTGACTCTAAACTGCCCACCACCTTCTGGGCAAAGGTAGTAACATGTAGTTTTAGTATTTAAGACTCATGGTAAGACTCTTTATGAGTAGTGGCATAAAAGGAGACCGTTTATTGGTTGCCTCAGGTCATTTGGATGTCCTTGTACCATCTTGAGTACCAAAGATCAAGTAGCCAAATTTGCTAAGAAATCAGATGATGGACACTTTATTGGATACTCTTCCCAAGCTAAAGCTTATAGAGTATAAAAATCTTAGAACTAGAGTAGTTGAGGAGTCAGCCAATGTGTCTTTCAATGAGCACACTCCTAGTGTGAAAGGTTCTGGTCCTGATTAGCTGTTTGATCTTGATTTAGTTACCAACTGTTTTAACACATCTTGTGAGAATATTTTAGGATCTACATGTAACTTATCAGTAGGAGATCCTGACCCAAGATTTGAGTGGAGAAGACTAAGCAAGCACACTAACTCAGCTATAGTGGTAACTAACCCTGCAATTAAAGATCCTATCAGCACAAACATGACAAATTCAGCTGATACATCTGAGGTGCCTACAACTTCCAGCATAGAGGCTCAAATTTCAGGTGAAGGAGCTTCAAATGTAGGAGGAAATAAAGGTGGTGATAGTGATCAAGAATTTATTGATGCTGATAAACACTCTATAGAAGACAACATAAATGATGTCACATACTCATTGGATAAAGCCTCTCTTGAAAAGTGTGCTGATGTGGTGGGTGATACTTCATTGTTAGATCTGAATTTCTCAAATTTAGATCTTTCCAATCAACTTGCTATGATCCCTTAACTCAGGATCCACAAGTCACACCCCATAACAAACATTATTGGAAATCTTAATACAGGGGTGAGAACAAGAGGACAAACCCATGAAAAAAATGTTTATCTATACTCTTACTTCTTGTCCTTGATAGAGCCAAAGAATGTTGATAAGGCTTTGAAAGATTGAAGTTGGGTTGTAGCAATGCAAGAGGAGCTGCTTCAATTCGAAAGACAAAAGGTTTGGAACCTATGTCCTCTTCCTCAAGAAAAGACTACCATAGGAACCAAGTGGGTTTTTAGAAACAAGAAGGATGATAGAGGACTTGTCATCAAGAACAAGGCCAGACTAGTTGTTCAGGGATACACACAAGAAGAGGGAATTAACTACACATATGTTTTTGCTCCTGTAGCGAGAATTGAAGGTGTTAGAATATTCCTGGCGTTTTCTACATCCAAGGATTTCAAGGTCTACCAACTTGATGTCAAGTGTGCTGTCCTATATGGGGTGATTGATGAAGAGGTGTATGTCAAACAACCACCTGGCTTTGGACACCCAGATCATCTTGATTATGTCTGCAAGCTTAATAAAGCTCTTTATGGGTTGCACCAAACTCCAAGAAAATGGTATGAGACACTATTTTAGTATCTCTTTGAACATGGCTACAAGAGGGGACCATAGATAGAATTATCTTCATTAAAGGAACAGCCAATGACTTAAGGCTGGTTCAAGTATGTGTAGATGAGATTATCATCTGGTCAACTCATCAAAAGCTTTGCAAAGACTTTGAGAGACTGATGAAGAATAGATTTGAAATAAGTGCCATGGGAGAACTCTATTTCTTTCTAGGAATTCAAGTGAAGCAAGTTGACAATGACATCTTCATAAGTCAGTCAAAGTATGTACAAGATATTTTTACAAGATTCAACAAGACTGATTGTAAGGTTACAAAGACACCCATACCCAGAAACCACTCCCTTGGACCTGATCTTAGGGGGAATGTGTGGATGAACATCTCTACAGGGCTATGATTGGGTCTTTTGTGTACCTCACAGCCAGCAAGCCTGATATCATGTTTGCCACATGCATCTGTGCAAGATATCAAGCCATCCCCAAGATGTCACACCTGGTTGCTGTTAAGAGGATTCTTAGGTATCTCAAAGGTGCTCCTAAGCTTGGCCTTTGGTATCCGAAGAATCCGACTTCAATTTGTAAGCCTATATAGATGGTGACTATGGTGGGTGTAACATGACTGTAAAGTCTACATCTTGGGGTTGTCAATTCATTGATGGAAGGATAGTCTCATGGCAATGCAAGAAACAATCCTGTGTGTTTGCATCAACTGCTGAAGTTGAATACATTGCTGCTGCAAGCTACTGTGCTCAAGTACTTTGGATTCAAAATCAGATGCTGGACTATGGATTCAACTTCAAAGAGACTCCCATCCATATAGACCACAACAGTGCTATCTCTATTACAGAGAATCATGTGCAGCACTAAAGGACAAAACATATCAATATCAGGTATCATTTGATTAAATTTTAAAAAAGGATTAATCAAACTAGTCAAAGTTAACACAAATGAACAATATGCTGATCTGTTCACTAAAGCTTTTGATGAACAGAGATTCAAATATCTTGTATCAGCTATTGGGATGATTAACTTTGAGTAGATTTCTTAAACTTAAATCAATTTTATTTTTAAAACCTGTGTGTCCTAATTTGTCTATTTTATCACATTCATAAGCACAGTTTCATTGGGAAGAAAATTTTTAAATGATATTCCTTAGATTTTTGAAAATTATTCAAACATATTTTCTTTCAGAAGACATCAAGTTGTCTTCGGAAGAACATTATGTCTTTAAATCAAATAACTAATTGTAAGACATTTACCTTTAGAAGAAATTCTAATATATCTTCCGAAGCCTAAATATGCTTCTAAGTACTTACATGTAATTAAAGGACAATCTTCTTCAGAATGAAATTAAGTCTCAGAAGATTTATTCTCTTTAGAATAAAACTCCCAAGTTTTAATCACTTCTGAAACCAAACATGTCTTAGAAGTGAAACTTCTCTAAGTATTTTCCTTCCGAATTAAAATTCTCACAAACCTTAGGAATATCTTCCGAAGCCAAATTGGCTTCTGAAGCTTTTCTTAAAACTTCCGAAGACAAAAATACCTTCGGAAGATTTTTGACTTCCATGAAAACTACATTTTTTGGGCACTTTTTCAGAGGTGGGACGGACATTCGGGTTTCAAAGTTTATTCATTTGTATTAACTTTGTCTCAAATCCATTTCATATATATTGTCTCATCGGTTCCCCCTCATTTCACTATCTTCTTCATCTACAATTTCTCTAACCTAAATTCACCCACAAACCGCCCTTGTTCTTATCTTCCTTCACAACAAAGCTACCTCAAAATGGCCAACCTTAATCGCAGAAACCAACTTGATTTCTTCATGCAACTTCACAAGTAACGTAATCAAGTTGCTCTGTTGAACTTTGAGAAAGATCCGGGTTCCTTAGAGGTTTGCCTCTTTCTTATTCTGTCAAACTACTTCACCTCCCTGACCGTCGATCCTCCACTCTATGAGGATGGGCTATGAAGGAATTTTTTTGTCAAGACCTTCAGGAAAGGGAAGGTTTCCTCTCAATGGAAATACCTCCTCCATATTGTCATTCATCTAACAAGCATGGAGGATGGGACCAATTTCCAAAGGATCTTTCCTATATAGTCCATAGGATGTTTCAGGGAGTCAAGTTCAGATATTCACAATTTGTGTACACTAATTTACTTGCAAACTTGGACTCCTTAAAATATTACATGTTCCCTAGATAAGTCCAGTACATTCTTAACTGGGGGCTCACATTAGTGTTCTAAAATTAACACAGATGAAGCCTGGCATCTTCAAGACTATGAGGAAGCTAACTATTGGCTTCTAAGGGGTAGAAACAGCCCTTGTCCCAAAAATGTTAGAGCTCATTGCTCAAGGTGACAACCTAGCAGCAACAGCTAGTGTTGAACCCACACCTTCTACTTCTCAACAACCAATACAGCCACAAATAACCATCATCTACCAAAGAAAATCCAAACGAATCCCTGCACATGCTACTCAATCTGTGCAGGCTCCTATATCACCACCTATACAGGAGGAAGTGGACACTAGAGCTCCCACTTCTCCTAAGGAGCAAACCACTCCCATCTTACAAATGATCAGTGTTGAAGTTCCTCATGCTCAACTTGATGAGCTCACAACCCCCCAAGCCTTAAGCCTTCACTTAGAGTCTTAAAACTCTAGTGAACAACCTTCAGGGGATAGTTACCATCCCTAGCCTCTTGATCTAAACCAACCCATTCCAAACCTAGAATTCTATGATGATGAAGACATAGGATTCAGTGAATATCATAAGTCTCTCTGTAGACTCTTAGAAGATTAACATTTTGTCTTTGTATGTTTTTTTGTCATAGTATAGGGACTTATTTGTAAATATATGTTCCTTTGTTTTGTTGATAGTATAAATAAGATACTTTATGTAGTGTAGAAAAAGATAACAAAATAGAGAATAGAAGATAAGTCTAAAAACAGTTAGAAAATGAGTTGAACGAACTAAATCCTTACACTTTGTATCCTGTGCATTTGCTATTAATGAAATCTATGAATTTTTTGATGTATTTGCATGTGTTGATTACTTTGTGTTTGATTTGATCATTGTATTATCATATAATCAGAGATTCGATCCTTTTGAACCGATCAATTGGTATCAAAGCCTTTCGATTCAGTGATCAGAGCTTATCGACTTTTTGAGCTCTTTGAATCACTTGAAATCTGTGATTGATTGTAATTTGATCAATTAATTGTTGTTTTCAGTTGTGTTTCATCCATAGAAACATGATTTGAATCACAATTTTGTGTTCAATTCGTTCAATTCTGAGAAATTGATCGAATTAGTGTTCTGACTTTGTCCTTCATATTCGAACTGAAATTCAATCCGAATACTGATTGGTTGCTCTTGTTGCATCAAATTGAGGATTAAGGATTGTTAATCGACCTAATTACTACCTAATTAGATGTTTTTAGATCAATTAATCAAGTTTTGAAGATTTTCATAAGATCTGAGTTTGTTGAAGCTGATGAATTAGGCGCATTATGGTTGAAAACTACTAAAAATTGTCTAAGTATCTAGGCGCATCACCACTATTTGGGTATTTTAGTACTATTCAGATGTTTTTCAGAGTAGGTGTTTGACCACTGTTGAGGCGTTTTATAACTGTTTGGACACTTTGTGACTTTGCAGAAGCCAAGTAATTCTAGGCATATTTAAACTGTTTAGGAGCTTTAGAACAGTTTGGGCATTTTATACCCCAGGCGCTTGACAACTGTTTGGGCGTTTTACAACTATTCAGGCGCATTACAAATTGAGAGTTTTGAGAATTCTACTAAGGCATTCCCTCAGGCGTTTCTAAGTCAAAGTCAGGTGCTTCAGAACTATTTAGGTGTTTCACTACTGTGTAGGTGATTGACAACTATTTAGGCGCATCAGCTGTCAGACTTGTCAGTAAACACTTAGAAATTTTTACAGAAACTAAAATCCAAAAATATTTTTATTTCATAGTTTTTTTATTCAAAACTGAAAAAAACAAAAACAAGTCTTTTTCTTAAAATCAAAAATACAAAACGGTTAAGTCTGAAGATTCTAAGAACAGGGTTCCAAAGCCGAAGAATAGAGCTGATTTTAAGAACTGGTCTTTAAGACTGAAGCATTATCTAAATTCTATTGACACTGACTTGTGGAAGTCAATAGAGAAAGGACCTCATATCCCGATTACATCTGATGGTCCTGATAGAGGATTTGTTTACATAAAAGACTCTCAAGAACCTTATCCTGAGGATGGTCTACTAGGTGATGACTTAAGGAAAGTGAAGAATGATATCAAAGCTTATTCATTGATTTGTAAAGGATTACCATTGGAAGTCTTGACTAGACTTGATGGTTATCAAACTGGGTACACTATGTACAAAGCTTTGAAAATCATATGTGAAGGTGGTAAAGAGATGCAAGATCTCAAAAAGTAGAAACTTAAGAGGCAGTTAGAGTTGTTTGAGCATATTTCTAGGGAAACAATAAATCAAATGATGAATAGATTTGTGCAACTAACTACTAAGATGTCAACTGGTGGTATCAAAAATGATCTCAAAGATCTAAATTATAGACTTCTCAATACTCTTCCATCTTCATGGAAACAAACAGTAACGTTGTTGAAGCATACTGAAAAGTTCCCTATGGATCTTGATCTTTTGATTGCCAAGATAAAACCAGTTGAGATTGACGAAAGCTCAAGAAACAATGATAGAGCAGCATCAATGTCTCAGTATAAGTATGTTGCATCTCCAGCTAATACAGTGGAGAATGCTTTTCAGGCCAAAGAAGCTTTTCCACTTTTGAATTCTTTTTATGTTCATTTTTACATCATGTCAAACACACACATACTTGTAATTTTAGCTTTATCCTTTTTATCCAAAACACTCTTTATTTTTGATTTTCCATATTTTTGAAAATTAATTATTTTCTCTTTTTCATTTCTTTGTTTTATACGTATAGATGGATGAGCTTAAGTTTGAACCAAAGCATAATGTAGCTGCTTTTCTCAACGAAGATGTTTGAGAAGCTACTGGATATAAAGAGATGATCATATTTTTATTGAGGACGAAGTATGTGTATGCTATGTGTTACCAACCAGTCATTTATGCTAGACTGATTAAGAAGTTTTGGAACACTACTAATGTGGAGATAGATGAGGAAGGTAGAAAAGTTGTTCGAGGTTTTATTACTAATGAAAGGATGGTAGAAGTATCTGAACAAGTCATTCGAGAAGCTCTAAGGCTGGGAATAAATGACCCACAAGATTTGGCTGAATTAACTTTTGATGAGTGTTGAGAAACTTTTATTGCCATAGGTCATCCGGATAACGTTTCGTGGAAACAATTTTTCCAAGCAAGAGTGTATAATCACTGGAGATTATTATGTTATATATTCCAAGATGTATGTCCAAACGAAGTGCGGGTTGGAACTCTTTTCCAGTTGATATATCATCTCCAATTGTTGCCATTGCAACAAATAGAAGATTCAACATGGCTCGTTGGATTATAAATGGATTTGTCTTTAACTTGGAGAAAGGAATCAAAAATAAGTATCTGATGTATCCCAGATTCCTACAGATGATCATAAATGAAGCCAATCCTGATTATCATACTTATGGAGTTGGTGGTGAAAGATTGATTCTTGAGCATATGACAGAAACTTCATACAAACGACTAGCAATGAATACTGGTGCTCCTAATGTACCAATGTTTGACTATATGAGGGTTGTGGCTCAAGATGAGGTAACTATAAATGAAGATCATTTTCATTTACTTGAGGATAAACTGGTTGATCCAAATGACCTGATTGAATTAGATCCTCAAGAGTTACTGGATGAAGATGAAGATCAAGATGATGATAATGATGAGAATGTTAATGATGATAGTTCTAGTTGCACATCTGATGATGGTGGAAATGAGGTTAATGAAATAATTAATGAAGTAATTAAAGAAGTTATGGAAGAAGTTGATCATGTAGATGAACAATAAGAAGAGATTCAAAATGTTGATGATTCTAATAATGACATTAATCAGCATTTAGATTTTGATGTATTTGCATGTGTTGATTACTTTGTGTTTGATTTGATCATTGTATTATCATATAATCATAGATTCGATCCTTTTGAACCGATCAATCTCTTCTCCTCTCCTGCTCAAGGAGAGATGAGTACTCATGTCTCTCCCATGTCTAGCCCACATCATCCACCTACTACTGAGGTGGATCTCCCTCAACCTGTTCAGGAGGTCCATATGGAAGAGGCTCTCACTTCAGCAAGTGACTACATCATTAAGACCTCAACCATGGCAACCCAGTGCATTGACACTTCACTTGAAGCGTCATGGTGCAGGGGAAATCTAGCAGCCAAGAACAAAGTGTTGGTGATAAGGAAGAAGACCTTTGTCCTATTCTCACATCCCCCCGTGAGTCTTCTGATGAAGATGAGGGGAACATAAGACTAAATATGCAAAAGCTGACTCACACCCTCACCTATCTAGTCTTAAAGGTTAGTCACTTGGAATCTCAGGTGACTATGCTGTTAAGAAGGGTCAATGATTAGCAAATTGAGATTTCTGATCTCAAGGAACAACTAGCTGGGAGATCTTTAAAGAGGACTCAACCAGGAACACAAGAACCTGTGGATGTGATAGACCTAAACCCTAGCTCACCTATGTAAGAGGGTGATGCTACCAAAAAGGGAGAGAAAGTCCAAGCAATCACAGAACCTGGGAATTCTTCACAGAGTATGGACTTTGAGGATTCACCACCCTCACTTGCAATTGTCCATACTCAGCAACCTCCTCAAGTCTACATGGATGTGGACTCACTCATACAAAGTTTGTTAGAGGAGGGTATTCCAAGAGCTATGCCTGCCCCATCTCATCATTCTGAGAATCCAATCATGAACTGGAGGTATGACACTGATAGAAGAGATCTGGTAATCTCTAGATCTCAGGGTTAACAAGAAATCTTCAACTTTTCCAACCTAAGATTCTATGAGAGCATCTATCTGATTGATCTTCCACTTGTCAACCCAAGTCAAAAAAGGCAAGCTGCAAGATTAGCAGATAGGATTCAAGAAAGGGTGTTTGAAGAGTTAAAATTAAGATCTAGATTATATAGATAGAGGCTGGCAGGTAAGACAATTGGTCAACTAGATATTAAGGTGGACCCTAAGATTAGCTTCAAAGGGGAAGCCTTGGCTGAAGGCCCTGTGGTTGAACCTGTAAACCTTAAGACTGGAACTTCTTCAGCATCAATTACCCTTAGTGAGGCACTAGCTGGTGAAGGTGTTTCACAACCTCTCTTAGGCTAGAGCTTGACTACTGAACCAAGCAATAAAGGCCAAAGCTCTCTCCACCCTGAGTCACCAAGGCTTGTGAGTGACAAAGGAAAAAGGAAACTGACTCCTGAGGAGATTGAGGAGGAGGAGAGAGAAGAAGAGGAAGCTAAGGGGAGAGAGTTCAAGGGTGTCTCCAGGTTCATGGAAGCTACTATCAGGGCTGCTCCCAGGCCAAATACTCAGAATGATGAGTTGAGGGCAACTAGGCTAAACTACCTAAGGACTAGGAACTAAAACATTGATGACTTCATATCTCTTCCCTTAGAAGTACTAAATGAACTGGCAGACACAGAGCTGTTAAAGGAGAAAAAAAAGGCAGAGGATGCAGAGTTTCTCCTTAAGATCAAAGAAGAAATAAGACAGAAAAGGCTCTATAAGGATGCTCCTACCCTCTCCCCAATTCAAGAAAGCCCTGAGTCACCAAGGCCTGTGAGTGACAAAGGGAAAAAGAAAATGACTCCTGAGGAGATTGAGGAGGAGGAAAAAGACAGATGAAGATGAAGCTAAGGGGAGAGAGTTCAAGGCGGTCACCAGGCTTCATAGAAGCTACTATCATGGCTGCCCCAGGCCAAATACTCAGGATGAAGAGTTGAGAGCAGCCAGGTTAAACTAACTGGAGACCAGGAACTACAATAATGATTAACTCATATCTCTTCCTTAGAAGTATTAAATGAACTGGCAGATACAAAGCTATTAAAGGAAAAGAAGGAGGCAGAGGATGTAGAATTTCTCCTTAAGATCAAAGAAGAAATGAGGCAGAAAAGGCTCTATAAGCATGCTCCTACCCTCTCCCCAGTTCAAGAAAGCCCTGAGACAGAGGCTGTGGCAACTGAACAACCTTAGGTAGACAAGGAAGCTGATAGACAAAACATGATTAGCTACTTGAGTGCCATAGGACTCTATCAGGCATATGAACTTCTTCCCTTATCATATGAGTATATTGAATTCGAGTATCTTAAGAAGCTTGAGCAATAAGTTATAAAAGAATAAAAGGCTGCTAAGAGAAAGATAAGGGAAGAAGCTTCAAAGTCAAGAGCCATCATCCAAATGAGTCAAAAGAAGTCTGCTGATAGGCAGAGGATGATGAGCTTCTTGAAGGTGTATGGATTCTCCAGAAGGAGGCTTGGTCCAATGTCTCTATACACTATGGATGAGTATATTAGAGTGATCAAGCAGAAGATTAAAAAGGGAGAGCTTGTTGACTTGCATTCACCACCAAGTCAAGCTCCACTTGAAGTTGAGGTAAAGGTTGAACCCCTAAGACAACACAACCTGGACCAAGAGCTGCATCTTAACCAACTTCATCTTCTAATCCATATTAGGGTCCTAATCCCTCTATTTCTAAATTTGAGAGGGAAGATGACCCAACTAAGAAAGACATAACAAATCAACCTGGTGCTTAGGACCAATCTTCTCAGTTAAAGACATCCACCTTTACACCTCAGGATGAGTCAGAGCATCCTGAGGTAGTGAAGAAGAGGCTGCTCAACCAACTCCAACTCAAGTAGAGCCTCTTGCAACTGGAAGACTCATCTTGTCCTGGACCTTTGCTGCTAATCTAGACAGGTGGTATGCCATCAACGATCAAGAGGGTCAAGATGTCTATTTCTAGCAAGACATGCGTGATCTTCCTTTGCATGATCTCCATGACATGAGAAGGTATTATGAGAGTCTGAGGGATCCTGATCAGTTGATGAAGAAATGAATGGTCTTGATCCTGATGAGGATTGTCCATATCTAAGTATACTTCTCTGTTTTGGTAGCATCAGCCTAGGGGGATTTGCAAGGTTATACATGAAAGGCTGATGCAACCAAAGAAACCAAAGCAACCAAAGAGCTTCTAGCTTGCATGCACATTGTGCATGGTAGTAGTTACTTCTGAAGTTTTACACTTCTCACATAAAATATTCTAAGTGTAAAATCTTTCGAAGCCAAAGATTAAATCTTTCGAAGCAAAAGATGAAGTCTTCTAAAGCTTCAAAGACAAACTCTTTTGAGGCCAATAAAGTGAAGACTGATTTTTTCCGAAGACAGAGAGGGCATGCTTTCTCTGATCTACTTTTCTATAAAGCTGACCTACTTTCCGCTACAACTCTAAAGACTAACCAACTTGTATTAGTTGGTGAAAAGTCCATGCTTTTGCAACTATAGATTATGGTTTAGAGTCTGTAACTTTCAACTTTATACCTTTTATCATTTTTGTAATATATTAGGATATGAGCTATGGCATGTCATAGTCACTTGTTAAAAGGCAATCTGCCTTTTGACTTTACATTGATCTTGTTGTCTAGATTAGTGTTTCCAGCTGGCCTTCAAAGTATGGCAGGCTGTAGGATGTAGTATAATGTATCTGATGTTCTTGTATTTATTTCTATGCTTTGTAACACTTGTAAGAGAACTTGAGAGCAATATACAATATTCTTGTAAACCATATTAATCTGTTCTTGTTCTTAGTTCTATCATGTTGTTTACTTGTGTTCTTAGTATCTTTCACATAAACCTGATTCCCTATTTGATCTGTTAAGTGTTCTAACACTTTCCTCTTTATGAGACTAATTGTATTGACCATCCCTTAACCGGTTCTGCAATGTTCCTCTTGATGAGTATCATTATCAATAGATAAATCTTCAAATGGAACTTGAATTGTATTAATTGGATAATTTTGTGTAGAAGATGAACTTTGATCAGAAACCTGTGGAGCATGTTCAACTACTGGATCAGATTAAATCAATTCAGATTCAAAAACTTGATTCAAGTCAGAAACTATTTGTTGAACAACTGATATATTAGAAGAAGAAGGTATGTCTGAAGATCTTCCAGTACTTGAAGATGAAATAGATCTAACATCATCAAAAAAGATATATTGAATGGATAATGACAAAGGTCGATTAGCTGTAGATAAAACAGAAGATCGATTAAATGTTTCAAATAATGAAGCATAATCATATACCCATGAAGCAGTAGACCCTGCATCAGTTTTGTCAGATTCATGCCAATCTATATCAAATGACTCAATTATTTGTTTTGTTCTTTTATTATAAACTCTATATGCAACTTTGTTGGCTGAATATCCAACAAAGTAACATTCATCAGCTTTTTCATCAAATTTTGATTTAAAATCAGAGGTGTGTAACAAAGTACAACAACATCCAAACATTTTAAACTTTGGGTTTATGTTTGAAAAAGATTTCATAACGTGTCATGTTTTGTTGTTTATTGATTAAGAAACGATTCTGAACATAATATGTCGTGTTAATAGCTTCAGCCCAAAAGAAAGAAGGTAATTTGGCTGTTGATAACATTGTTCTGGCTGCTTCAATTAATTTGGCTGTTAATTCCATTTTCTTGTGGAGTTCTTGCTAAACTGAATTGTCTAGCTATCCCCTTTGAATCATAAAATTTATTCAGAGTATGATTGCAAAACTCTCTTCCATTATCACTTTAAATTAACTTGATGGTTTTGTAAGTTCGATTCTCCACTAGAGTAATGAACTTTATTAGCAAATGAGGTGTCTTACTCTTAGTTGCTAAAAAAACCCAAGTAAATCTAGAAAAATCATCAGTAATAACCAAACAATATGCACGACATCCTAAACTCAACAACTAATTGTACCAAATAATCCATGTGTGACAGTTGAAGAATTGATTCAATTTTGGTATGAGCAACTAGTTTATGAGGAAGTTTATGTTGTTTGCCTTTTGAACATGATAGACAATATTAAGTAAGTTGAAATTGTTTCAATGGTTAGCCCACAACATGATTTCCACTAATCAACTTATTCAGATTTTTGATGTTTACATGGCCAAGACGATGATACCATAACATTGAATCACTTTTCAAGGCTTTTGATAACAAACAAGGCACAGTTACAAATGAATGTGAACCATTCATATCAAGTAAGTATGTGTCTTTGTCTCTCATTGTTCATAGAAGAATACATTCATCATGAGTTATAAATCCCGGTTTTATAATGAGACATTCTTTATCAGTGAAGTGTGTTGAATACTTTTTGTCACAAATTTGTGAGACACTTCACAAATTATATTTAAGTTTCTCAAAAAAGTTGACATCTTCAAAACATAACACACCATTAGACACTGTACCTTTCTTTGTAATCTTACCATCTATATCTCTAGCAAAACCATATATCCTCCATTGTAAGGTTGTACATTGTTTAATAGAGATATATTACCAGTAGTGTGTCGAGAACAACCGTTATCAACATACCAAACACTGTTGATAACTGTAACACCCAAAATTTTTGTCAAAATAAAAGAGGATACAATAATAAGAAGAGAAAATAAAAGTATCTTGAAAGAAAGGAAAAGGAGCCAAAGTGGAGGGGGCCAATGTGTGAAGAGTACAAAACTTAAATATTTGAATAATTCTTTGAGTATGGCCACCCATATATCTTTTTCCACTACTGCACTTCGATTGAAAAAGAAGAAAGAGGAAGAAGAAGCTTGTTTCTCACGGTTATTCAAGAAGAAAAGGATGAAATTCACAATTGGTGAGTGTTCTTTGTGTTCTTGGTTCGGTTTTGTTGGGTTATCATCCTTAAAACCGATTTTTATGTGTTCTATGTGTTTGGTTGTTTATTTTGGTGTGTTTTTAGATGTTTGAACTCTTATGCACTCAAGTTTGAAGGAGTTTTACTTGCTGGCTGCATAGGTGAGTTCTAGACCCTGGTTTTTATGTGTTTTAAACTTCTTAGGGATGAAAATGCATGTTTAAAAGGTTTTATAACTGTTTTATGTTTACCCGTATGTATATGTGTGTTTATGTTTATGTTTATGGTTGATTATGTGTTGTTGATGCTTAGAATGATAGGAATAAGCTTCGAACAGGTAAGAATGCAGATTGGGTTTGAAAATATTTTAGAAATATGCATAACTGTTGGTCATGCGCCCAAATAGGGCTCGTGCGCCTGAAAGTTTGACTTAGAAAACTTAAGTGAAGCTCATGCGCCCCAATAGTTCCCATGCACCTGGAATTTTTGCAAAATAGCCTATGTACTAGTCATGCACCTGAACAGTACCCCCAAGCGCCTAGGATTGGTTCTCAGGCGCTTAAGTGTTGGTTCATGTGTGTTCATGCGCATACTGACCAAATGACTAAGTGTAGTTCATGCACCCAAATAGTCTTCATGTGCCTAGAATTTCTCATGCGCCTAAGTTTCTCAGGCGCCTAAGTGTTGGTGCGCCCGCATAGTGCTGATGTGCCTACATAGTGCTCATGCGCCTAGAACACTTAGAAAATATTCTAAAATTTTGGGAAAAAGGAAATTTAAGGAATTGCCCTGGGATGTTTTGATGGTTGTATTTGTTTATTCCATGCTTGTTTATGGCATGTTCTTGTGTTCCATATTATGTATTTATTATGTGACTTTACGTGGTGTGTTTATGCTCGTAAACGTAAAGTATTATCATAATGAAAGTGAAAGATTAATGATAATGAAAAGTGGAACATAAAGAATGAATGAAAGTCTTGCAAGTAAAATGAAAGGAGGTTCACAACCATGGGTTATCAGCTCAACTGTGTGCGGGTTAGCTACCCCATGAGGATGTATGCAGGGTCAATCTTTGAGATTGACGGGGACCTTTGTTGCTTGCCTCAGGTGACTGGGTCAGCTTCGTGCATAATGTTCGGGGTCTATTTATAGACGTCAGGCCCAGCACCAGCTTCGTGCCAATGTCGGGGTATTGCACATTGGTCCGGTAGAAAGTGAAAGATAATAATGAAAGTATGGAACGAATGAGAAGAATGATGAATGATAATGAATATTGAAAGTAATGAATTTTATGAAAAGGAAGTATTTTAAGAAAAATGATATTCTCATATGTAAATAAAGGTATTTTAATGTTTTAAAACTAGAACTCACTCAGCAACGCTGACTTTTATGCATTTTCAGTTGGCATGTAATTATTGCTGAGGATGGCACGCGGGGGAAGCTACTTGTCGGGGCAAGACTGGCATCCATTCAATCTTAATGAATTTTTTTTTTTTGTAATGCAATTTAAAGGTCTTTTGTAACTTAAGAAACAATGTTGTATTGCTTAGCTACAGTAATTATTAATAACATGAATGGTTTTTGGTATTAATTCCGCTGTGTTATTTTATGAAATGTAAGTTTTTTATATATTTTATGCTATGATTGACCAACTATGAGGTCTCCAGGAACGGGGCCTTACAAGTTGGTATCAGAGCTAAAGTTTAAGAGAAATGGGTAAATATTTTCAAATACCTAAACTTAAACTAAGAATGGGACCGAATGGAGGGATGCTAGCCAGAGTAGCTACGTGCCATCAGGTATATATTTTCTTAAATGTTAACCGGTATTATGTGCGTGTGCTATTTGATTTATGTGCTTTTAGTAGTTTTGAATACTGATGTAGTCAGGAAAGGAAATGCTCGGGGGATGAAGAGTAAAGTAAGTGGCTAATCATAACTGGCCGGTGTAATTAAGGACTTACTATACTTGACATAAACTGAGTTATTACCTTGAATGACCGTGTTAGTGTTTGAATTTTATAGTGTTAGAGGATGGCTGGTGGTAGATCATCGAAGGCTTCTAGATGAGGAGTACGAGGTGGTCGTGGTGCTGGGTCACGTGCCACAAGGAAGAAGACAAGGACTGCCGAGACGGCTCCTGCTGAGCCTGGGCTTCATCATCTGGAGGGTCTGGATGAGAGTGCTAACTTAAGTGCCTCAGTAAAGGAGGCAGTTATAGAGGGTGTGCATCAGGTCATGCAGAAGATTCTACCATCTTTAGTGACTGAAGTCATCCGTGCTGTACGGAAGGATGAGAGAAAGGAGAAGGAGGAGGAGAGAAGGACTACGGCTGGGAGAAGGGGGAATGAGAGGAGTCATGATGAAGAGGAGGAAATGAACGCTAGAATGGCAGCCTCCAGTGATGAAGAGGAGGTGGAAGTGCGGGAAACCGCGAAGGGATGTAGTTATAGGGCATTCCAACGATGCAAACCCCCAACTTTCGATGGCAACGGCAATGCTGCTGCTGCTCACCACTGGGTAAGAGAAATGGAGGTGGTGCTAGAGATTAGTGAGTGTAGGGAGGACCAGAAGGTGAAGTTCGGCACTCACTCATTTGTAGACTCGGCTTTGTGTTGGTGGGATAACATTGTCCAAGCCAAGGGCAGTAGAGCCATCGGGATGATGAGGTGGGGAGAGTTGAAGAAAATGGTGATTGAGGAATTTTGTCCTCACCGAGAGCTCGAAAAGATAGAAAAAGAGTTCCTACAGTTTGAGGCGGGAACCATGACCCACCAGCAATACACCACCAAGTTCAACAAAATGGCGAGGCTGGTGCCGAATCAGGTGACGTCGGTGTCGAGAAAGATTAAGAGATATATTCAGGGATTGCCGACTAAAATCCATATGCATTTGATTGCTACCCGGCCGGGTACCTTTCGATCGGTGGTAGACCTGGCGGGTAGGTTGTATGACGAGAGGGAGGAGACCATGGTGGAAGCAAACAAGAAGGGTGGTGGTGGTAAGAACTGGAATGGAAAGCGGTTTGGACGTGGTGGTTTCACTCCAAACAACAAGAGGATGAGGATGGATGATCGAAAAGTGGGGTCATCAAGCTAGGGGATGAAAAAGTGTGGCAAATGTGGAAAGGAGCACACTGGTGAGTGCAAGTGGGGATCGAATGTATGCTTTAAGTGTGGGAAGCCTGGTCACTTTGCAATGGATTGTAGGGTGTTGAGGTGCTATAACTGTGGTGAGGAGGGGCATGTGAGCGGGGATTGCAAGAAGCCGGGGGTGGAGAATTCTGGGGCGAAGAAGAGGATGGAGAGTGAAGGGCAGAGGGCAAGTGCTAGACAATTCATGATGACCCGGGAGGAGGCTAGAGTGGACCCTGACATCAAGTCAGGTATGTTTCTAGTAAACCAAACTTGTGCCTCTGTATTATTTGATTCTGGTGCTAGTACAATTTTCATTTCTGCTGCTTTCTGCGCTAAGTTTCCTGTTAGTAGTAGGAGTATTGATGAGCCTTTTGATGTAGAGACTGCTATTGGTAAGTCTACCAGAATTTCTGATATGATAGAAGATTATGACATAAAACTAGAAGGCCATAGGTTCTCTGCTAAACTATTTGTGATGCCCCTAGGCGGATTTGACGTAGTTCTAGGGATGGATTGGTTAGCAGCCTATGAGGAAAATATTATGTGTCGCAAGAAGATGATTCAATTAATTGAGCCCGATGGAAGTTCGGTGACAGTCTACGGTGATCGAGTGACAATGGTTCCTAAGGTGATCTCGATGGCGGTGGCAGAGAAGTGCATGAAACGCGGATGTAGTGCCTACCTAGCTTGTGTGAAGGATGTGGATGCGTCAGTACCATAATTGTCTGATGTACCAGTTGTGTGTGACTTTCCGGACGTGTTCCCAGAAGATTTACCAGGTGTACCACCGGACTGTGAGATCGAGTTTTAGATAGATTTGATACCCAGTGCTCAACCCCATGCCAAGGCACCGTACTGATTAGCTCCGATTGAGATGAAGGAACTAATGGTTCAACTTCAGGAGTTGATGGACAAATGATTCATCCGACTGAGTATCTCTCCCTGGGGTGCTCTGGTCCTGTTTGTGAAAAAGAAGGATGGTAGTATGAGGACGTGTATTGACTACCGAGAATTGAACAAGCTAACGGTGAAGAACCGATATCCCCTACTGAGAATTGACGACTTGTTCGATTAGCTCCAAGGTGCCAGTTGGTTCTCAAGGATAGATCTCTGATCTAGCTACCATCAATTGAAGGTGAAGGAGTGAGATATTCCTAAGACAGATTTTCGCACTCGTTATGTACACTACGAGTTTCTCGTTATGTCTTTCGGTCTAACTAACGCGCTAGCTGCCTTTATGGATTTGATGAACCGAGTCTGTCGGCCAATGTTAGATAAATCAGTGATTGTGTTTATTGATGATATCCTGATTTATTTAAAAAATGAGGAAGAACATGCCGGCCATATACGCGAAGTATTGGAGACACTTAGAAGAGAGAAGTTGTATGCTAAATTCTCTAAGTGTGCTTTTTGGTTGCGTGAAGTCCAATTTTTTGTTCACGTGGTGAATTCTGAAGGAATTATGGTGGACCCGGCGAAGGTTGAGGCAGTGATGCAATGGAAGTCTCCAAAGACGCCATCCGAGATTCGTAGTTTCTTGGGTTTGGCGGGCTACTACAGAAGATTTATCCAAGACTTTTCCAAGATAGCCTCACCTTTGACTAAATTGACTCGCAAAGATGTGAAGTTTGTGTGGGGTCGAGAATAGGTGGATGCTTTTGAGGAGTTAAAGGCAAGATTAACTTAAGCCCCTGTCTTGACATTACCCAAAGGGAGTGAAGATTTAGTGGTAAATTCGGATGCTTCTTATTCAGGACTGGGCTACGTGTTGATGCAACGTGGAAGGGTAATAGCCTACGCGTCCTGACAGCTGAAAACCCACGAGGTCAATTATCCCACTCATGATTTGGAGCTAGCAGCTATGGTCTTTGCGTTGAAGATTTGGAGTCATTACTTGTACGGGACGAAGTGCACAATCTTCACGGACCACAAAAGCTTAAAGTATTTCTTTGAGCACAAGGACCTCAACATGAGGCAGAGGAGGTGGTCGGAATTGATCAAAGACTATGACTGTGAGATCCATTACCACCCCAGCAAAGCCAATGTAGTGGCCGATGCCTTCAGCCCGAAGGAGAGACCCGAGCCAATCTGGCTGAAAGCTTATCAATTGGTGATGACATCTGACGTGATGATATAGGTCAAAGAATTTCAGAGTGAGGCGTTGAAAGAAGATAGCCTTAACTCTGAATGGATGAGAGGTCTAGTCACGGAGTTGGCAGAAAATACCCATGGAGTTAAAACCCGCTTCGGGCGGATGTGGATCCCTCATTACGGAGACCTACGGGGGCGGATCATGGATGAAGCACATAAGACTCGATACTCCATTCATCCCGGTGCTACCAAGATGTATCAAGACATGAAGAAAGATTACTGGTGGCCAGGAATGAAGCGCGATGTAGTGAAGTATTTGAGTAAGTGCCTTACTTGCTTGCAAGTGAAGGCAGAGCATCAGAAGCCATACGGGAAGATCCAATCATTGGATATACCCGTGTAAATAGGAGCACATCACCAAGAACTTCATCATGAAGTTACCTCGTACGAAAAGGGGGTACGATACCATATGGGTGATAGTTGATCGTCTGACCAAGAGTGCTCACTTCCTACCAATCCACGAGACGTATTCATCCGAGAGACTTGCGGATCTGTTCATTAAAGAGATTGTAGCTCGTCATGGTGTTCCGGTGTCTATCGAGTCGGACCGTGACACCCGGTTCACATCAAAGTTTTGTAAAAGATTCCATGATGCGATGGGGATGAGGTTACACAATAGCATGGCTTACCATCCCCAGACAGATGGTCAGTCTAAAAGGACGATTCAGATGCTCAAGGATATGCTCAGAGCATGCGTGATCGAATTTGGAGGAAGTTGGGATGATCACTTACCGTTAGCAGAATTCTCATACAACAACAATTATCATGCCATCATTGGTATGCCACCATATGAGATGCTATACGGTAGAAGGTGTAGAACGCCCATGTGTTGGGGAGACATCGGGTAGAAGGAGTTGGGAAGTCTTGAGGTGATCCAGGCTACGACGGAGAAGTTGGAGAAGATCAAAGCCTTTATGAAGACGGCGAAAGATAGATAAAAGTCGTATGCCAACCAAAGGCGTAGACCGATTGAGTTTAACGTGAGCGATAGAGTCATGTTGAAGGTCTCACCTTGGAAGGGGATCATCTGGTTTAGAAAGATGGGTAAGCTCAGTCCAAGATACATAGGGCCTTTTTGAATTATCGCGCGAGTAGGAGAGGTGGCCTATCGATTAGAACTGCCTGATGAGTTAAGTTGAATTCACCCAACATTCCATGTATCTCATCTGAGAAAGTGCTTAGGCGATGAGGATATGATTGTACCACTGGGGGACATCGAGGTGGATGAACGGCTTAATTATGTAGAGCAACCAGTGGAAATAATCGACCGGAAGGAGAAGAGACTGTGGAATAAAGTGGTTCCACTTGTGCGTGTGCAGTGGAAACACCGAAAGGGTTCTGAGTCTACGTGGGAGACTAAGGAAGAAATAAGACAGCATTACCCACAGTTGTTCGAAGAGTGACAGGTTTCGGGGACGAAACCTCTTTAAGGGGGGTAGACTTGTAAGACCCGAAATTTTTGTCAAAATAAAAGAGGATAAAGCAATAAGAAGAGAAAATAAAAGTATCTTGAAAGAAAGGAAAAGGAGCCAAAGTGGAGGGGGCCAATGTGTAAAGAGTACAAAACTCAAATATTTTAATAATTTTTTGAGTATGGCCGCCCATATATCTTTTACCACTACTGCTCTTCGACTGAAAAAGAAGAAAGAGGAAGAAGAAGCTTGTTTCTCTAGGTTATTCAAGAAGAAAAGGCTGAAATTCGCTATTGGTGAGTGTTCTTTGTGTTCTTGGTTCGGTTTTGTTGGGTTATCATCCTTAAAACTGATTTTTATGTGTTCTATGTGTTTGGTTGTTTATTTTGGTGTGTTTTTAGGTGTTTGAACTCTTGTGCACTCTAGTTTGGAGGAGTTTTACTTGCTGGTTGCATAGGTGAGTTCTAGACCCCGGTTTTTATGTGTTTTAAACTTCTTGGGGCTGAAAATGTATGTTTAAAAGGTTTTATAACTTTTTTATGTTTACCCGTATGTATATGTGTGTTTATGTTTGTGTTTATGGTTGATTATGTGTTGTTGATGCTTAGTTTCGAACAGGTTAGAATGCAGATTGGGTTTGAAAATACTTCAGAAATATGCATAAGTGTTGGTCATGCGCCCAAATAGAGCTCATGCGCTTGAAATTTTGACTTAGAAAACTTAAGTGAAGCTCATGTGCCCCAATAATTCCCATGCACCTATAATTTTTACCAAATAGCCTAAGTACTAGTCATGCGCCTGAACAGTACCCCATGTGCCCAGGATTGGTTCTCAGGCGCCTAAGTGTTGGTTCATGCGCCTAAACAGTACCTCATGCGCCTACTGACCAAATGACTGAGTGTAGTTCATGCGCCTAAATAGTCTTCATGCGCCTAGAATTTCTCATGCGCCTAAGTTTCTCACCTAAGTGTTGGTGTGTCTGCACAGTGCTGATGCGCCTACATAGTGCTCATGCGCCTAGAACACTTAGAAAATATTCTAAAATTTTGGGAAAAAGGAAATTTACGGAATTGCCTTGGGATGTTTTGATGGTTGTTTTTGTTTATTCCATGCTTGTTTACGGCCTGTTCTTGTGTTCCATATTATGTATTTATTTTGTGACTTTACATTGTGTGTTTATGCTCGTAAACGTAAAGTATTATCATAATGAAAGTGAAAGATTAATGATAATGAAAAGTGGAACATAAAGAATGAATTAAAGTCTTGCAAGCAAAATGAAAGGAGGTACACAGCCACGGGTTGTCAGCTCAACTGTGTGCGGGTTAGCAACCCTATGAGGATGCACGCAGGTTCAATCTTTGAGATTGATGGGGACCTTTGTTGCTTGCCTCAGGTGATTAGGTCAGCTTCGTGCACAATGTTCGGGGTCTATTTATAGACCTCAGGCCCAGCACCAGCTTCGTGCACAATGTCGGGGTATTGCACATTGGTTCGGTAGAAAGTGAAAGATAATAATGAAAGTATGGAACGAATGAGAAGAATGATAAATGATAATGAATATTATCTTGTTGTACGTATGACGTGTGAACACGTACGAAAGTAATGAATTTTATGAATAGGAAGTATTTTAAGAAAAATGATATTCTCGTATGTAAATAAAGATATTTTAATGTTTTAAAACTAGAACTTACTCAGCAACGCTGACTTTTATGCATTTTTAGTTGGCAGGTAATTATTGCTGAAGATGGCACGTGGGGAAAGCTACTCGTCGGGGCAAGACTGGCATCCATTCAATCTTAATGATATTGTTGTTTTGTAATGCAATTAAAAGGTCTTTTGTAACTTAAGAAACAATGATGTATTGCTTAGAAACATTAATTACTAATGAGATGAATGATTTTTGGTATTAATTCCGCTGTGTTATTTTATGAAATGTAAGTTGTTTTATATATTTATGCTATGATTGACCAACTGTGAGGTCACCGGGAACGGGGCCTTACAATAACTTGCCTTGGTTGTCCCTGTACATATGAATGAGATTATTCTATTCTAGGAACCAAGCCATTGTAGATTTGAGCATATTGTTATCATCCAAATATGATACATATTTTAATATCATATCTTCTTTATCATTGAAAACATAGTCTTCAACAATATCAAGCTCTGATTGTTTTTCTTTGATCTTACACCTTTGAATTGGTTTGATCAAGTTTGTAAATATTTTTTTAAGGAGTTTTGTATTGGAATAGGATTGCTATCATCAAAATGTAAAGACTTCTTGACTGAATTTCTGTTGTGTAAATCAGTTTTTATTTGGACATTTCTTTTATTGATAAAAGTATTTGACTAATCAGAATTCGTTTTGAATTTTGCATTTAAAAAGAATTGTTTTCTATTCCTTGAGATTGAATTATGAAATCTTTGTTTGCTAGTCAGTTGCTGTTGATGAATGAAATTTCTAGCCGTATGATTTGGCTTGCCACACACATAACAATCAATTTATGATATGCATTTGTCTCTTGTGTATTTCTCACAAACTGTTTATGATAACCATTAAAGTTATCACAGAATCTGGCTTTGGTATTTCCCTTGCCTTGTGATTCTGTAATAGTCTCTCCTTTCTTTCTTTCTTTAAGAATACTTCTAGCTAAATCCGAAAGAATTGAGGTATATTTCTTAACAGATTGATTCATTTCTAAAGCCGATGAGGCATGCACAGTAGCTTTAACCTTTTGAGTCGTAGGTACTGGACTGGGACCAGTTTCCTTGATACCTGATCTACAAACATCTTTTTCATAGAGTTAGTAGTAATAGGAGATCTCTTTTAAAAGAAACAAATGTTTGCTTCCTTAAAGATATAATCTTCCTTATTTATGTTGCCTTTTGAAACAAATCTATTCTTGAAATTAGTTTTCAAGACAGATATAGATGTTGTAACATGTTTTCTTTCATTGACTTTATGAAGAATCTTTGAATTTAATTTTAGTTGTTTGTTAGACATGATTGAACAATCATCTGTAGAAACAAAAACATCCTAAATTTCATTAATACCGAGTGATAATTTACATGAAGATTTTTCATTACAACTTTTATTATCCATAGAAACTATTTAATCATCACTTTCCCAATCTTCAACTACCCCTTCTCTCTTCACACTTTCTTCAAAAGAATTATCATCAGTAATTTTAATTTTAGTTTTTATGACAGGGTCAACAGTTAATGAAACATTGACGGGAGTTATTAAGTTTGATTTTGGTTGAAAACGTAATCCATAGGTATGTTCTTCATCGGATGTGGTAATGGATGAAGGTAAACATGTATAATCATGACTAATTGGTGGTGCAATGTTAGAATATCTAACTCCAGCTTTACCACAATTAATTTTCTGAGTCATTTGAGATTGTATTATACCTTCAACCATATTTGATGATAACTCAAACTTTTCAACCATTAATTTTGCAGATAAGAGTTTTAAGGTTATACTTGAAAGGCTGATGCAACCAAAGAAATCAAAGAAACCAAAGAGATTTCTGCTTGCATGCACATTCTGCATCGTAGAAGTTACTTCGAAAGTTATACTTTTCTCATAGAAAATATTCTAAGTGTAAAATCTTTCGAAGCCAAAGACCAAATCTTCCGAAGCCAAAGATGAACTCTTCCGAAGCTTCAAGACAAAGCCTTCCAAAGCCAATGAAGTGAAGACTTATTTCTTCCGAAAACAGAGAGAACATGCTTTCTCTGATCTATTTTTCGTTGCAACTCTGAAGACTCACCAACTTGTATTAGTTGGTAAAAAGGTCCATGCTTTTGCAACTATATATTATGGTTTAGAGTCTGTAACTTTCTACTCTGTACATATTCTCCTTTTTGTAATATATTTGGATGTGAGCTACGGCATGTCATAGTCACTTATCAAAAAGAAATCTGCCTTTTGACATTACATTGATCTTGTTGTCTAGATTAGTGTTTCCAGTTGGCCTCCAAAGTATAGCTGGTTGTAGGATGTAGTATAAAGTATCTCAGGTCCTTATATTTCATTTTATGCCTTGTAACACTTGTAAAAGAACTTTAGAGCAATATACAACATTCTTGAAAACCATATTAATCTGTTTTTGTTCTTAGTTATGTCTCATTATCTTACTTGTGTTCTTAGTATCTTTCATATAAATCTGGTTCCCTATTTGATCTGTTAAGTGTTCTAACACTCTCCTCATTGTGAGACTGATTGTATTGACCATCCCTTAACCAGTCCTGCAATTGGTATCAGATTTTTCTAGGCCTTTGATTGTAAGATCTTACCATCTTAAATCCCTTTAGTTTCACAAAGCACTTAACAACTCAAATGGTGGCTATCATAAAGGCTAATATGGAAACTGGTACCATGACAAAGTATCCACTGATCACTCCTGATGATTTTGATATTTGGTGCCAAAGAATGGAAGGCTTCATCAAGTCTCAAGACTCCAGGATGTGGGGATTTGTTGTCTCTGGAACTCATGTACCATCCATCTCTTCAGCTATTTTTGGTGGTGGTATGATACCAAAGGAAGTGGCTGACTATTTTGAAGAAGACTGGAAAAAGTTAGACATAGATCAGAAAGCCATGACCACCCTCCAAACTGCTCTTCCAAACTCCATCTACAGAGGCTTTAAGAAGTGCAAGACTACTAAGCAACTATAGGATGCACTAAAGCTTACGTATGAGGGGTCCACTAAAGCAAAAGAGAACAAGAAGGACCTCTTGAAGCAGCAGTTTGAGAACTTCACATTTAAGGCTGGTGAAACCATGACTCAATAATACTTCAGGTATCTTGAGATTATGGATACTCTAATGGATGTTGGAGTAACTCTTGAGAATAGGGACATTGTAAGGAAGTTCATGTCCTCTCTTCCCAGACAATGGACATACTATTATGTGGTCATTAAGAGGACTGAGAACCTCAAGACCCTTACTCTCACTGAGTTGTATGGTATCCTCGTGGCTACCAGATGGAAATAAACATGCAAAATCCATCTAGTAACTCCAACAATTACCAAAGTTCAGCCCTTCATGTGGTTGAAAGGGATTGTAAAGAACCACAACATCATCTCATCTGCTACCCTGACAACTCACAAAAGGGTCCTTTCATCACCTTCCCGGAGACACCAAGAGAGAGCTACCTTCAAGGAACCCCATTCTAAGAGACAAGCTCTTCACAAGCCTTTATGTCTACTAATGAAAGCATAGGCAACTTTCTCTTTACCCTTAAAGACCTGGACTGTATTCATCTAGATGATCTGGAATACATAGAAATAGTCCAGCAAATGGCTCTTCTCACTCACAGAGCCAAGAAGTTCTACAAAAGGACACAGAGGAAGTTTCCTAGCAATGCAACCAGTGGAAAGTTTGGGTTGGACAAAAGCAAAGTGAAGTGTTACAACTGTAACAAAATGGGACACTTTGCTAGAGAGTGCAAGGTAACCAGAACAAGTGGTGGCCAAGCACAAACCAGACCAAGCTACAGTTGTTGTTGAAGAAGGAGGTTTTGACTGGATCTTTTAGGTTGAAGATGCGTCTCCAAACCAAGCACTGATGGCAGATCATGAAGAAGCCAATGTATTGGAACATCTTTGTACACGTGAATGTATTTCTAAAGTTAACAGATATAGGTCCTATAACATAGAAATGAGATCTGATCTTGAGTCTTTAAACATTTTAAAAGCTGATTTCAAAAGAGCTGAAAATGATTACAAACTTGAAATAGAAGATTTAGAGAAAACCATTTCAACTCTTAAGCATGAACATACCAACTACAGGACTCAGATAAAAGATCTCACCACTAAGTTAACTGAATGCCAGGCTGAGCCTGTGATCAGCAAAACCAGGTAGAAAAATGTGTTCTTGAAGAAGAGACCTTCAAGAACATGATATCCTCATCCTTGCATGCTAAAGTTTGTTATCAGAATAAGCAGGGACTGGGTTCTACTGAGATAGCTCCTCCACACACTCTATTGTCTATAAGATCTCCAAGGTGTGGAACTTGTGAAGATGAGTTTCCCCTCATAGACCCCATTGATAAAGAGAATGAACTGTAGATAATGATTGATGATTCAGAGAGGAGTGAAGAAAATCATCCTAAGAAGTGTCACTATCCTCCTGAGGAGACAAAAGAATCTGGGATGACGAAGTCTAAGATGAAGAACTTGATCAGAAAACCTAAGAGGAAATCAAAGAAGGCTCAAGAGATCAAGGCCACTTTCAACTCTAAGCAAAAAAAAGTGTTTATCTCGGTAGGATTTGAAGTGTTGAAGGATGAAGAATCAACTATGAACTCTAGTACCAGGGGTTCTAGTTCATGCTCAATTCATTCTAGCAGAGAAAAGGAGGCTGATCAGCTGTGTACCATTTCTACACAACATGAACCATCCAGTTCCAAAAGCAAGCCTCACCCTAAGAAGCCTGCTGCATCATCTATGAAGATGAAGATGGAGGTGGAAAGTGGTCAAGTTTAGTCTTTCTCTCAAAAGAAGACTCTCAGAAGGAAGCAAATGGATTGCATCATGCTTGGTAGTACTTCTCATCTTGCTAAGGATTGCATCTACAATCCTAAAAGTACTATCCATATGATCAAAAAGAAAACTTCTGAGAAGAAGAAAGAAAAGCTAGCTTCAGAAGGAAAATCCTTTCCTTTTCGAAGCTCCAAGGTGAAGAAGAAGATATGTGAGAACTTGCCTTCAGAAGAAAAGTTGGTCTCGGAAGACAGGAATGCTTCCGAAGTACTGAAGCCTGGTCTTTCAAAGGTCCAATCTCCAAAACTTCCCAAGTTGTCAAAACTTCTGAAGTATTGATGATCAAGTCTAATTTTTCAAAGATGGTGTGGAAGATGAAGGAAGACTAAGTGACTGAAAGTTCTTCATTAACAACAGCTGATGATCCTCAAAGATTAAACATAGGATCAATTACTGTTACATTGTCATCAAATCACTTGATAAGCCAAAGACCAATGAGGCTTGGGTTTCCAAATATAAGAAAACATATCTTTTTATGCATGAACAGCTAAAGACCAAGAGGAATGTATGGATCATTGATAGTGGTTGTTCCAGGTACATGACAGGTAATGACTCTTTGCTTTAAAACTTTGAAAGAAGATGGAGGGCCAGTTGCTTTTGGAAGAGATGCTAGAGTTTACATTACTGGAAGGGGCGTGGTCACTAATGGTAAGCTCAGCATTGAAAAGGTAAACTTTGTCAAAGAGCTTGGGTATAATTTATTGAGTGTATCCTAATTTTGTGATCGGAACACAACATGCTCTTTACTAAGCTTGAGTGTATTGTTCTCAAGCAAGGGGTGGTCATTTCTCAAGAGCATATCCTACACAGAGCCCCCAAGAAAGGAAACATGTATAGGATGAACCTGCAGGAAACATCTCCCTCAGGAGAAGTTTCTTGCTTTCTATCTAAAGCAAATAGCGATGAGTCTTTCCTCTGGCATAAAAGAATGTGCCAAGTAAACTTTAAAAACATGAATAAATTAATTAAGAATGATTTGGTAACTGGAATGCCAAAGAAAGAGTTTACAAGTGATGACCACTGTGTAGCATGCCTGAAAGGGAAGAAACACAAAGTGTCTCACAAGCCAAAGGAAAGAAACTCTATCATTACTCCCCTACACTTATTACATATGGATCTCTTTAGCCCCACCAGTGTACCTCATATTGTTTGGTGATCACAGATTACTTCATAAGATTTACTTGGGTCTTTTTCCATAGAACTAAGGATTAGACTCCTGAGATCTTGAAGAATTTCATTCTAAAAATTAAGAATCAATGTGATCACAAGGTCAAAACCATAAGATGTGATCAAGGAATAGAATTTAAGAACCAAATCATTGACATATTTTGTAATGAAAAGATATTACAAGACAATATAGTGCTCCTAGGACTCCTCAGCAAAATGGTGTTACTGAGAGGAGAAACAGGACACTTATTAAGGGTGTAAGAACCATGTTGTTTGACTCTAAACTGCCCATCACCTTCTGGGCAGAGGCAGTCAACACAGCCTGCTATGTGCAGAACGGAGTTTTAGTGGTTAAGACTCATGGTAAGACTCCTTATGAACTCTGGCATAAAAGGAGACCGTTTATTGGTTTCCTCGGGTTATTTGGATGTCCTTGCACCATCTTGAATACCAAAGATCAATTAGCCAAATTTGCTGAGAAATCAGATGATGAAAACTTTATTGGATACTCTTCCTAAGCTAAGGCTTATAGAGTATACAATCTCAGAACTAGAGTAGTTGAGGAGTCAGCCAATGTGACTTTCAATGATCACATTCCTAGTGTGAATGGTTCTGGTCCTGATTGGCTGTTTGATCTTGATTTAGTTACCAACTATTTTAACAAATCTCATGAGAATGTTTCAGGATCTACAAGTAACTTATCAACAGAGGATCCTAACCCATGATTTGAGCAGAGAAGACCAAGCAAGCATACTACCTCAGCTCTAGTGGTAACTAACCCCAAAAGTAAAGAACCTATCAGCATAAACAAGACAAATTCAGCTGATACATATTAGGTGCCTATAAATTCTTGCTCAAAGGCTTAAAACTTAGTGAAGGAGCTTCAAATGTTGGAGGAAATGGAGGTGGTGACAGTGATCAGGAATTTCTTGATGCTGATAACCACTCCATAGAAGACAACATAAATGATATCACACACTCATTGGATCAAGCCTCTCTTGATAAGTGTGCTAATATGGTGGGTGATACTCCATTGCCAGATCTGAATTTCTCAAATTTAGACCTTTCCAATAAACTTGTTGTGATCCCTCAACTCATGATCCACAAGTCACACCCCACCACAAACATCATTGGAAATGTTGATACAGGGGTGAGAACAAGTGGTCAAGCCCATGACAAAAATGTTTGTCCATACTCTTGCTTCTTGTCCCAGATAGAGCCAAAGAAAGTTGATGAGGCTTTAAAGGATGGAAGTTGGGTTGAAGCAATGCAAGAAAAGCTGCTTCAATTCAAAATACAAAAGGTTTGCAACCTATGTCCTCTTCATCAAGGGAACACTACCATTGGAACCAAGTGGGTTTTTTGAAACGAAAAGGAAGATAGAGGACTTATCATCAAAAACAAGGCCAGACTACTTGTTTAAGGATATACACAAGAAGAGGGAATTGACTACATAGATGTTTTTGCTCTTGTGCAGACTTGAAGCTGTAAGAATATTCCTGGCTTTTGCTGCATCCAAGGATTTCAAGGTCTACCAACTTGATGTCAAGTGTGCTTTCTTATATGTGGTGATTGATGAAGAGGTGTATGTCAAACAACCACCTGACTTTGCAGACCCAGATCATCCTGATTATGTCTGCAAGCTTGATAAAGCTCTTTATGGAATGCACCAAGCTCCAAGAAAGTGGTATGAGACACTATCTTAGTATCTTTATCAACATTGCTACAAGAGGGGTACTATAGATAGAACTCTCTTCATCAAAGGAACAGGGAATGACTTAATGCTAGTTCAAGTATATGTATATGACATTATCTTTGGGTCAACTAATCCAAAGCTCTACAAAGTCTTTAAGAGACTAATGAAGAATAGATTTATAATGAGTGACATGGGGGAACTCAATTTCTTTCTAGGAATTCAAGTGAAGCAAGTTGATAATGACATCTTCATAAGTCAGTCAAAGTATGTACAAGACATCCTTACAAGATTCAACATGACTGATTGTAAGGTTGTAAAGACACCCATAGCCAGAAACCACTCCCTTGGAACTGATCTTAAGGGGGAGTGTGTGGATATACATCTCTATAGGGCTATCATTGGGTCTCTTATGTACCTCATAGGCAGCAGGCCTGATATCATGATTGCCACATGCATCTGTGCAAGATATAAAGCCAACCCTAAGATGTCACACCTGGTTGCTGTCAAGAGGATTCTTAGATATCTCAAAGGTGCTCCGAAGCTTAGCGTTTGGTATCCAAAGAATTTTGACTTCAGTATGTATGCCTATATGGATAGTGACTATGGTGCTTGTAACATGACTTCAAAGTCTACATCTAGGGGATGTCAATTCCTTGGTGGAAGGATAGTCTCTTAGCAATGTAAGAAGCAATCCTTTTTGTTTGCATTAACTGCTAAAGCTGAATACATTGCTGCTGCAAGCTGCTGTGCTCAAGTGCTATGGATTTAGAATCAGATGCTGGATTATGGATTTAACTTTAAAGAGACTCCCATTCATATAGACAACAACAGTGCTATCTCTATTACAGAGAATCATTTGCAGCACTAAAGGACAAAACACATCAATATCAGGTATCATTTGATTAAATTTTGAAAAAGGATTAATCAAACTAGTCAAAGTTAACACAAATGAACAATATGCTGATTTGTTCACTAAAGCTTTTGAAGAACAGAGATTCAAATATCTTGTATCAGCTATTGGGATGATTAACTTTGAGTAGATTTTCTTAAACTTAAATCAATTTTATTTTTAAAACCTGTGTGTCCTAATTTGTCTATTTTATCACATTCATAAGCACAGTTTCCTTGGGAAGAAAAATTTTAAATGATATTCCTTAGATTTTTGAAAATTATTCAAACATATTTTCTTTCGGAAGACATCAAGTTGTCTTCGGAAGAACATTATGTCGTCAAATCAAATAACTACTTTTAAGTCATCTACCTTTGAAAGAAATTCTGATATATCTTCCAAAGACTAAATATGCTTCTAAGTACTTACATGTATTTGAAGGACAATTTTCTTCTGAAAGCAATTAAGTCTTGAAAGATTTATTCTCTTTAGAATAAAACTCCCAAGTCTTAATCTCTTCAGAAACAAAACATGTCTAAGAAGTGAAAATTCTCTAAGTATTTTCCTTCTGATCCAAAATTCTCAAAAACTTTAGGAATATCTTCCGAAGCCAAATTGGCTTCGGTAGCTTTTCTTCAAACTTCCGAAGACAAAAATACCTTCGAAAGATTTTCGACTTCCAAGAAAACTACCTTTTTGGGCACTTTTTCAAAGGTGGGACTGACATTCAGATTTCAAAGTTTATTCTTTTGCATTCACTTTGTCTCAAATCCATTTTATATATATTCTCTCAATGGTTCTCCCTCTTTTCACTATCTTCCTCATCTGCAATTTCTCTAACCTAAATTCACCCACAAACCGCCCTTGTTCTTATCTTCCTTCACAATGAAGGTACCTCAAAATGGCCAACCTTAATCATAGAAACCAACCTGATTTGTCCATGAAACTTCACATGCGACATAATCAAGTTGCTTTGTTGAACTCTGAGAAAGATCCTGGTTTCTCAGAGGTTCGCTTTCCCACTCTATCAAACTACTTCACCTCCCTCACCATCAATCCTCCACTCTACGGGGATCAGTTGTTGGAATTTTAGAGGACCTATCAATAGGTCATAATGGATTGGGAGAAGGCACTGTCTGCCACAGTGAAGGGGAGGACAATCTTCATCACTCTAGCATCCATAAACACACATCTAAGGCTAGATGATGTAGAAGGTAATTTGTCCTTTCCCAAGTCTGCTGTTATCATTTCTTTGGTCACATGGGCTATGAAGGGGATTTCTCATTAAAGGCCTTCAGAAAAGAGAAGGTTTCCTCTCAATGGAAATACCTCCTGCATATTGTCATCCATAATCTATCTAACAAGCATGGAGAATGGGACCATATTCCAGAGGACCTTTCCTATATAGTCCATGGCATGGTTAAGGGAGTCAAGTTCAGGAATTCACAATTTGTGTACACTAATTTACTTGCAAACTTGGACTCCTTAGAATATTACATGTTCCCTAAATATGTCCAGCACATTCTCAACTGTGAACTAGGCTCACAGTTGAGGGGGGCAGGTAATTTTCAAAAATTGAGATAAATGAAGCCCAGCATCTTCAAGACTATGAGGAAGCCAACTGTTAGCTTCTCAAGGGTAGAAACAACCCTTGTCCCAAAAATGTTAGAGCTCATTGCTCAAGGTCACAACCTAGCAGCACCAGCTAGTGTTGAACCCACACCTTCTACTTCTTAACCAACTATACAATCTCATATAACCATCACCTACCAAAAATAAAATCCAAACAAACCCTTGCATATGCTACTCAATTTATTTAGGCTCCTACATCACCACCCATACAGGAGGAAGTGGACACTGAAGTTCCCACTTCTCTTGAGGAGCAAACCACTCCCATCTTACCAATGATCAGTTTTGAGGTTCATCATGCTCAGCCTGATGTGCTCACAACCCCCAAGCCTTAAGCTTTCACTCAGAGTCTCAAAACTCTAGTAAACAACCTTTAGGGGACAGTTACCATCCTAAGTCTCTTGATCTAAACCAACCCATTCCAAACCTAGAATTTTATGATAATGAAGACATGGGATTCAATGAGTATCATGAGTCTCTCTTCTCCTCCCCTGCTCAAGGAGAGATGAGTACTCCTGTTTCTCCCATGTCTAGCCCACATCATCCACCTACTATTAAGGTGGATCTCTCTGAACCTGTTAAGGGAGTCTGTATGGAAGAGGCTCTTACTTTAGTAAGTGACTACATCTTTAAGACCTCCACCATGGCAACCCAGCCTATTGACACTTCACTTGAAGCTGTCATGGTGCAGGGGAAATCAAGCAGCCACAAACAAAGTGCTGGTGATGAGGAAGAAGACCTTGGTCCTATTCTCTCATCCCCCCATGATTCTTCTGATGAAGATGAGGGGAACATGAACTAAAGGTGCAAAAGCTGACTCACACCTGCACCTATTTAATCTCAAAGGTTAGTCACTTGGAATCTCAGGTGACTACCCTGCTAAGAAGGGTCAATGATCAGCAAGTTGAGATTTCTGATCTCAAGGAACAACTAGTTGAGAGACCTTTAAGGAGGACTAAACCAGGAACACAAGAACCTATGGATGTGATAGACCTAACCCCTAGCTCACCTATACAAGAAAGTGATACTACCAAAAAGGGGGAGAAAGACCAAGCAATCACAGAACCTGGGAATTCTTCACAGAGTATGGACTTTGAGGATTCACCACCCTCACTTGCAATTGTCCATACTCAGCAACCTATACAAGAAAGTGATGCTACCAAAAAGGGGGGAGAAAGACCAAGCAATCATAGAACTTGGGAATTCTTCAAAGAGTATGGACTTTGAGGATTCACCACCCTCAATTGCAATTGTCCATACTCAGCAACCTTCTCAAGTCTACATGGATGTGGACTCACTCATACAATGTTTGTTTGAGGAGGGTATTCTAAGAGCTATGCCTACCCAATATCATCATTTTGAGAATCCAATCATGAGCTGGAGGTATGACACTGATAGAAGAGCTCTGGTAATCTCTAGATCTCAGGGTTAACAAGAAATCTTCAACTTTTCCAACCAAAGATTCTATGAGAGCATCCATCTGATTGATCTTTCACTTGTCAACCCATGTAAAAAAAAGAAAACTGTAAGATTAGCAGATAGGATTCAAGAAAGGGTGTTTGAAGAGTTAAAATTAAGATCTAGATTATATAGATAAGGCTGGCAGGTAAGACAATTGGTCAACTAGATATTAAGGTGGACCCTAATATTAGCTTCAAAGGGGAAGCCTTGGCTGAAGGCCCTGTGGTTGAACATGTAAACCTTAAGACTGGAACTTCTTTAGCATCTATACCCTCAGTGAGGCACCAACTGGTGAAGGTGTTTCACAACCTCTCTTAGGCTAGAGCTTGACTGCTGAACCAAGCAATGAAGGCCAAAGCTCTCTCCACCCTGAGTCACCAAGGCTTGTGAGTGACAAAGGAAAAAGGAAACTGACTCCTGAGGAGATTGAGGAGGAGGAGAGAGAGGAAGAGGAAGCTAAGGGGAGAGAGTTCAAGGGTGTCTCCAGGCTTCATGGAAGCTGCTATCAGGCTGCTTCCAGGCTAAATACCCAGAATGATGAGTTGAGAGCAACTAGGCTAAACTACCTAGGGACTAGGAACTATAACATTGATGAATTCATATCTCTTCCCTTAGAAGTACTAAATGAACTGGCAGACACAGAGCTATTAAAGGAGAAAAAGGAGGCAGAGGATGCAAAGTTTCTTCTTAAGATCAAAGAAGAAATGAGACAGAAAAGGGTCTATAAGCATGCTCCTACCCTCTCCCTAATTCAAGAAAGCCCTGAGACAGAGGCTGTGGCAACTAAACAACCTCAGGTAGACAAGGAAGCTGATAGACAAATCATGATTAGCTACCTGAGTGCCACAAGCCTCTATCAGCCATCAACACTTCTTCCCTTATCATATAAGTACATTGAATTCAAGTATTTTAAGAAGCTTAGCAACAAGTTATCAAAGAACAAAAGGCTGCTAAGAGAAAGATGAGGGAAGAAGCTAAGATTCATCATCCAAAAGAGTCAAAAGAAGTCTGCTGATAGGCAGGGGATGATGAGCTTCTTGAAACTATATAGATTCTCTGGAAGGAGGCTTGGTCCAATGTCTCTACCTATTATGGATGAGAACATTAGAGTGATCAATCAGAAGATTAAAAAGGGAGAGCTTGTTGACTTGCATTCTACACCAATTCAAGCTCCACCTGAAGTTGAGGTAAAGGTTGAACCGCCTGAGACAACACAACCTAGACCAAGAGCTGCATCAACTTCATCATCTAATCCAAAGCAAGGTCCTAATCATTGTCCTTCTAAACTTATAAAGGAAGAGGACCTAACTAAGAAAGACAAAACAAAACAAACTGGTGCTGAAGGCTAGTCTTCTCAGTTAAAGACTTCAAGGAGGAGGAAAAGGATAGCCATAAAGAGTGTTTCTAAGAAGAAGTCCAAGGCATCCACCTCCACACCTCAAGATGAGTCAGAGCATCTTGAGGTAGTGCAAGAAGAGGCTGCTCAACCAACTCAAACTCAAGTAAAGCCTCTTGCAACTAGAAGACCCATCTCGTCCTGGACCTTTGCTACTAATCCAGATAGGTGGTATGTCATCAGAGATCAAGGGGGTCAAGATGTCTATTTCTGGCAAGACATGCTTGATCTTCCCCTACATGATCTCCATGACATGAGAAGATACTATGAGAGTCTAAGGGATCCTAACCAGTTGATGAAGAAAGGAATGGTCTTGATCCTCATTAGGACTGTCAATATCTAAGTATACTTTTCTACTATAGTAGCATGAGCCTAGGGGGAGTTTGTAAGGTTATACTTGAAAGGCTAATACAACCAAAGAAACCAAAGCAACCAAAGAGCTTCCAGCTTGCATGCCCATTGTACATGATAGAAGTTAGTTCGAAAGTTTTACACTTCTCACAGAAATTATTCTAAGTGTAAAATCTTCCGAAGCCAAAGACCAAATCTTTCGAAGCCAAAGATGAAGTCTTCCGAAGCTTTAAAGACAAAGTCTTACGAAGCCAATGAAGTGAAGACTGATTTCTTCCGAAGACAGAGAGGACATGCTTTCTCTGATCTACTTTTGTATAAAGCTGACCCACTTTCTGTTGCAACTCTGAAGACTCACCAACTTATATTAGTTAGTGAAAAGGTTCATGCTTTTACAGCTGTAGCTTATGGTTTAGAGTCTGTAAATTTCTACTTTGAACCTTTTATCCTTTTTGTAATATATTAAGATGTGACCTATGGCATGTCATAGTCACTTGTCAAAAGGGAATCTGCCTTTTGACTTTACATTGATCTTGTTGTCTAGATTAGTGTTTCCAGCTGACCTTCAAAGTATGGCTGGCTGTAAGATGTAGTATAAAGTATCTCAGGTCCTTGAATTTCTTTTTATGCTTTGTAACACTTGTAAAAGAACTTGAGAGCAATATACATGATAGGATCAAAATGGATCAATCTGTGATGATATTATGATACAATTCAATCAAACTAACACAAGTAATCAAATATAAACAAACATATCAAAATTTCATAGTTTCATTGATAGATTGCATAGAAAGTACAAGTGTAGAGAGAAAAACAGTTACAATTCGTTACTGATTTCTAAGTGCTTCTAACGTCTTTCTAAGGTCTTTCTTCTAGTGCTTAGCTACACAATACCTTATCTATACTATCTATACAAAAGGAACATATATTTACAAAATAAGTCCCTACACTATGACAAACTATACAAAGACTAAATGTTAATCTTTAAAAGGCTTCTACAATACTTCCCTAAGATTGACATTGTCTTCAGTCTTCAGAATCTTCAATCTTCTGTCTTCTGTCTTCAAATTCCTTCTGTCTTCAGTCTTTATCTTCAATCTTCTATCTTCAATCTTTAATCTTCAATCTTTTGCCTTTGTCTTCTTTAATCTTCAATCTTTAATCTTCAATCTTTTGTCTTCATACATCAAAGAAATCTTCTAGTTCTTTTTCACTGTTCATCTTCACTGTTCGACTGATGAAGAATCATCATCAGGAACAATTTTGAAGAAAAACTGAATTGAATGTATCAATATGCTCGAAATGAAGTATATATTAACAATCAATCATCAATTTCAGTTTTAATTCTATTTTATTCACAAATTTCACAGATTTCAGATGACTAGGGTTCATACGCCCGTATAGCATAGAAACGCCCAATCAAAATTAACTTTAAACATGAAATTTTTATGATTTTGTTCATGTACTCACGTTTAAAATAAAAAATGAACACTACCGATGTAGGTTTTGAACACAAATCATTCAAAATCTGATAATCAATGGTAATCGAGAGTCGGGTGTGAGATTTCAAGGGTTTTGAGTGAATGAATCGACTGAAATCACAAAGTGTTGTATTTATACTAAGAAAAAAATTTTAGGCGCATGAGCACCGTTTGTGCACATGGAGTTGATTTTTACACTAAGTATTTAAGCGCATGAGCATTGGTTGTGCGCATGAGGTTAAGCGCATGACCACTGTTCAGACGCATAAGCACTGTTTAGACGCTTTTGCACTGTTCAAGCGCATGGGTCTAGCTGAAACGCCCAACACTTGGTAATTTTCTACTTGATACGCCCAAATCATGAACGTCTGCTACCGTGCAGGCGCATGAGGATGGATGAAACGCCCAACACTTAACCATAAATTTCAGACTTATGACAACTGTTTAGGTGTATGAGGATGTCTGAAACATCCCAAATTCTTCTGAAAAATTCATCATGCTCCTACTTGGACTTTTGAACACTGTTTAGGCCATGAGATAACTTTCCTGAGTCTGACACTTGTAATTTTCAAGTCTTTCACCTGAACACTGTTTAAACACATTATTACTGTTCATATACTAATTTTTTAAACAATTTGTCAAATTTGACTTTCACCCAAAATATTCGTAATTGACCCTCAATTTTAACTTTTGATATTTCAAACTTTTATTTTTTTATTTCAAAAACAAATAGTCTCTAATTTTCTAACTTTTCATATTTTTTTTAACTTTTCAAAAACAAATTCCCGTCATTTTAGTCTCTAATTTTAACAAATAGTCTCATATTAAACTTTTGCAAGAAGCTTTTTCACTTTAAAATATTTTTCAGGTTCATTTTTACATTATGTCAAACGCACACATGCTTGAACTTTTTGGCTTCGTCCTTTTCATTGAATTATTTTCTCTTAGACTGTTTACCCTTTTTAATCCCCCTAAACTTTTAAGTTTAACAAAACTTAGAAGTTTCTTGAATTTGTCACATGAAGATCACACTAATCATTGTTAATATGCCTGCACACAGAAAACATGCAAAAATCAAAATTAAAGCTGAAAAAAATCTAATATTTACAATTGAATCAATGTCTACAGTGAGATCATATCAGTTAAGATCAGAACATTAAAATAAAATAAATTGATGAATAGTCATAGACAGTGAATAAATCCTGATCAAGTGTGTTCCAGGTCAGCATTTCTGCAGTAAAGGAGACACGAGATATAAGGACAGAAAATGAGTGCATTTAGCAAGATATTCAGCACACTTACTTTTTCAATTCTTTGATTGATTAAGGTACAATTAGATATGATATTATACAGTCACACTTAGACTTAGAGAGGTTAATTCTCATAAAGATATGCAAGAAGTCACTGTTCTCAACTTGTTAACCTGACATATACTATAACCAGATCTCATTTGGTGTTTGTGCACATTGGCATCTTGTTGCATGAGTGAGAATATCCAGGTATGTAATCACTTACAACAAAGGATATCTCATCACTTTAGGTCTATGATGACTCATAACAGAGAAGTGTTAGATGCTTTAAATAATTAGAGCTTAATGGTTATTCATATCACCACCAGGTGTGAGATTATGTCTTAATAAGCAATCAATTTGAAGAAAACAACACTACTCATTAGTGCTAAGATAGATAGTCATGAATGCATGAGTGATTTAGTTTAATCACAAGAATTTACTTTTTCAGTCTAATTGCATAAACTTACTTGCACATCATATCTGATCACGTCAGACTTTTTTATCGAGTGAAGTATGCAACTGATCATACTAATGTATCTATCATTTCTCACATATTGCAATAACAGAAAAACTCTATTTTTTGTAGTTTTGGTTTTATATTTTTATCTTTTGATTTTTTTTTAATTTTCTATTTTTGAATTTGGTTTTGATTTTTCTAAGAAACATGCAAACATAAAATACAATCAGGCAATTAACTTTGACAGTTTCTCTTACTGTGTCCTATTCAGGTAAGGGAGGGTTCTAATCATATTTAGACTCAATTAACTGAAATACTCAAAAAACCAGTTTTTTAAATGTGGTTAATAAGACCAATTGACTCTACCAAATACTAAAACCATCCTGGTAAGAAGGCTTTAGTAAAAAGGTCAGCCAACTGTTTTTCAGTTGCAATTTGAATCAGAATGATTAAACCTTTTTCAGAGTTATCTCTGAGAAAATGATATCTGATGATCTACATAGGTTGGACTCACTATAGTCCATAGGTTTATTTTGGTTATGTAATAGGTTAATTGTTAGTTTTATCATGTAATTTGTATTTCTTATTTATTTTTGTATTTTGCGAAACTACAGGCGAAACTATAGTTTCGCCCTGAATCAGCTGCTTCTGATCACCCGGTGAATCTGTAGTTCGCTGCTGGGTGAATCTAGTAGTAAGATAGGCAGTTTCGCTAGTCAGCGAAACTACCAGCGAATCTAGGTTATTTATATAATGTACTCTTTCTATCTTTGTAGGTAACCTTTTGAAAAACCCTAATACAGAATATTTGTTGTTGCAAAAAAAAATAAAAAATTGTTGGTCCAATTGATCGATTCAACAGTGCATTTGATGCTTGACAATGATTTTCAACTGAATCAACACTTTCATTGAATCTACACAATAATAAGCAATAACAAAGGCTCAATGATATTGAAAATGAACTTCCAGCCTCACACACAATTGCAACAACAAATATTCTGTATTAGGGTTTTTCAAAAGGTTACCTACAAAGATAGAAAGATTACAATATATAAGTAACCTAGATTCGCTAGCAGTTTCGCTGACTAGCAAAACTGCCTGTCTTACTACTAGATTCACCTGGCAGTGAACTACAGATTCGCCGGGTGATCAGAAGCAGCTGACTCCGGGCGAAACTATAGTTCCGCCCGTATTTTCGCTGAAATACAAAAATACATAAGAAATACAAATTACAAGATAAAACTAACAATTAACCTATTACATAATCAAAATAAACCTATGAACTATAGTGAGTCCAACGTATGTAGATCATCAATTATCCCCCTAGGTTGGACCTCACTCTCGGTCTTCTGGGTCTTCTCTTGCTCCCTCTTTAGCTTTATCAAATGTTTCTTGCTCTGCTCCTGCTGCACTCTCCTCTTCAGCCCTTGCACTTGCCCTTGCAAACTGTCTTGTAAGATCCTGCATGTCCAACCTTAACTCGTCAGCCTTGGATACTTTCTCAGCTAGCTCCCTAACCTCTGCCCTTATACCACAAGCTTTATTTGACATATTCATAAACAAACTGGCTTCTCTTCTTGTTTCAGCTCCAGCTCCAGCCTTGATATGATTTTCATATAGTATCACTAGGTCGTCATCACAAAAATAAAATACCTCCATTGGATCAAACAGCTTAATCTCAGCACCACCTTTCAATCTAATGACTGCTTCCCCAGTATTATTATCATAAAACCATTTTTTGAAATTTTGTAGTATAGGGGGAAGTGGATTGGGTACCCTTACTCTGTTAACGATTTTAGCTGGCTTCAGCTTTAACACAATCTTTCCTTTTCCGGTGGCCCAATCCAAGTCTTTCTTCAATCTTCTCCTTTCTGTCCTCATAAAACCGAAAGCTTCAAAATTTCATTCAAGCCTGCCTTGATTTCCTTCTCCAGAATCATGGAACGTTCACTCAATTAGGCATCCAACAGTGGAATTTCAGCCAATCTCCTCAAGTCCGTCCTAGGTAAGGTCTTGAATGCCTTCCTTTTATGCATGTATGATATTTCACCGCCCCTTCTTTTAATCATAAACATCTACAATTCAGAATTATATTTCCAGCTCACTATTTTCTTGTCAGATTTCTTCTTGCTTGGTTCACTGATGTTTTGGAATAGTGGTGTTAACTATTCTGGTTCCTTTTCTTTCACAAACCATTCTTCTTTGCTCAATTCAAATACATCTCCTTCTTCAGAACCCCTTTATACCACATAAGTCATTGGGCACTCCTCCACTTTATAATATTTGGGTTCTGAGTCATAGTCAACCAGCTGTTCCTTATATTCATCCTCTTCATCAATAAGTCTCTTCCCTGTATCCTCCTTATTTCGTTCCGTATTTTCTTCTCTAAGCACCTCAGCCCCCGTCAAGTCTGTTTCTATATTAAATCCTAAATCAAAGAATCCAGCCTCAACAATCACAAGCTCCTCTCTCACATCACCTCCTTCATCAACTCTTTTTTCAGCTTCTGTCTTAACATCCTTTTGACCTCTATCACAACTGCCACTTGCAACACCTCCATCCGTACTTGCTTCTCCCCCCATTCCAGATGACTTTCCAACTTTCAGGAACGAATACTTAGATGTGTCGGTCATATCATCTAGCTCCTCTTGTGATAGCTGGTTTTGCAGACCAACGTTGCTCTTGAGCTCATTTACCTCCTTCAATAGTCTTTTAATTAGTTTATGCTGGTCAATCATCATTACCTTCATACTTTCTATTTGCTCATCTTTCTCCTTTTCTCTCAACTCTTGATTATCCAACTTAGTTTTTATCATGCTCAGTTCATTAGCCAACGAAGCATTCACATTTCTGATGACATCTTGGTCCAATTCAAATTGGGAATCCCTCTTTTCTTCGAACACTGGCTGTTTATGCTTGGTTCTCCTTTTAGTTTCTTGAGTCGGTTCCCCTTGATCAGACTTCTTTTTGGACCTTCTTTCTCTTTAAGCTCGCAGCTCCTCTTCAACCTCATCAATCTCAGCGTCTAAATCGTATTCTTTCTCCTTTGCATACCTCTTCCTCTTCTTTATTGCTTTAGCTTGTTTACCCTAATTTTCTTTAGCTTTTTTGTTTTCATTTTTAATCAGCCTTTTTATGTAGTTCCATCTCTCGGCTGGGTACATGTTTTCCAGTAAATACGTTATTTTACCACTGAAGTCATGTCTAACTGCTGAGCAGTTTGCAAATATTCTTGTGTTCATCTGCATCAGCCTCTTAACTTCACCATGTCTTGGCAAATTGGGTTTCTCATTATTAATGATCATCTGGATAAACCTTGGATATAACAGCCATTTGTCCTTCTTTAGAGCCAAAACATTCTCAGTCATACAATCAAATATTAATCTAGCAATGTTGGCTTTTTGTCCTTTACAGAATACAATCATGGCCTTAGCCCATTGTGCATTTAATCCATCTGATCCTCCCTTTCGATGATCCAAACACATAATAAACACGTGAGCAATGTATCTCCATTCCTTGGACAAAAATGACTTTTTGATTTCCTTCTTGGATCCAAAAGATGGTCCTTCATACCCAATGTTTCGATAAGCGTTGAGAACTTTAGCATCAGTCATAGCAATCTCATCTCCATAGTCTTCTTCTAACCTTAACACCCTCGCAACCGCCTCAGCTCTAGCAACAATATCCTCCCCAAGAACTCTTGAAGTAATCCTATGTTGAGTAGGTCCTAGATCACATTATGCATTTACCCAAAAATCTCTTATGTGAATGTCATAGATCGTGGGTAAATGAGATATGGCATAATGTATGGGAGACTGCTTTAGCCATCTAAGACAATCTCTAAGTCCAATAGTCTTCGGATTACTGTCATCTAATAATGCCACAAGATTTGTCTTCTCATCGAACTTTAAGTTTGCCATGAACTGCAAAATATAAACATAGGTAAGTTAGATATCACATAAAGACAATTAAACAATAAGAAAATTTTAAAACAACAATAGTTTCGCTGTTATGGCAAAACTGTAGTTTTGCCAGGCACAGCAAGACAGCTTCACTGAGGTTTTGAAACTAAGTTCAACAGTTTAGCTGACAGGCGAAACTATAGTTTCGCCAGGCACAACTAATAGTTTCATTGTTGATTGAACATAAGTTTCGACCAAACAAAAGTGTACATTCGCTGTAACTCAGCCCTAGACCATGAGTTTGAGCGATTCTACACTTTCGCTGAGGACAAACTTATGATTCAGACGACAGCGAAGTTGTAGGTTCGCTGACCCCAACAGAACAGATTTTGTGCAGAGCGAAAGTATAGTTTCGCTAGAATTATTTGAGCGAAACTGTCAGGTATGCTTGGACAGCATAACCAGATAGATTCGCTCGTAACAGAGAACTTTCGTTCAGTTTAGCTGGTTAGTTTGGTAGATTCGCTGGACGAATCCGGCGAACTTTCGAACCAGCGAATCAGCATAAAACCACTGATTAAGGATTAAAACAGCGATTAAACCATATAAGTAGAGTCAAAATGCCTACCAAATAGTTTTGAATCGAACCAAGGCGACGGAAATCAAGGAAAAGAAATCAATTAGATTCGGACATAGAGAAACTAGGGTTAGATTCGCACACACATATGTGAAACGAGTTTCACACTATGCAATATATCGGTCCTAGTTTCGCTGGCAGTGAAACTATAGTTTCGATCGGCATCACAAATGAAATCATGTGTTCAGTGAACAGCGATACTACCGGGTGAATCTATAGATTCGCGTGGCGAAACTTATAGCGAAACTGTAGTTTCGCTGACGCCTAAAACTTAAAAAAATTAAAGAAAAATAAAATAAAGTAAAATACATAAAATTTAAAAAAATTAAATTTATAAGACTTTTATGAGAAACATTGTTCGTCCCACAACATCAGCACACAACAAAAATAAAACAAATAAAATAAAAAATAAAATAAAAAAATAAAAAAAATAAAAGGATATAGAGACTTCTTTTTCAAGAAATTGATCCAGAGAATCAAAGATTTGCTGGATTGCTGATATGTTTGTCCTTTTAAACCCATGCCTTCCTCTTTTCAACAAGTAATATGCAACTATTTTATCATATTTTGGATTCATTGATAAACTCAGATGACTTGGATCCCGTAGATATTCAGCAAAGTACTAATCCTGTTCATCATGGTTTATTGAGCAATATAATTCACTTTGCTTGAGATCATAACTTTTTCAACAATGATTCTTAATTTTTTAAGAATCATAGTGTCTTTATTTGGGAACAGATGATGAGAGCTCCAGGTCTATACTTACGTATAACAGAGGAGGTGATCATTTTGTCTTGCTGATGAGAGCTTTAGGTCTATACTTACGTATAACAGAGAAGATCATCAGAATGTGCTGATGAGAGCTCCAGGTCTATACTTACGTATAACAGAGGAGATTATCACTCCATGTCAATGTTCACACATAGCAAAGGAGATAAGCATGAGATATGTAACCCATTTTATTTTAATATTTTTATCAAAGCAAAGACTTGAAACTCTCAACCCATTTTAGACAAGCCCTTGTAGCTTTGTGCAGGCTGAGATATCATGAGGATAATCCTTATCGTCGAGTTCTTAGACTTTAATTAAGCTACACGATCATTGTTTACTTTGATATCGGGACGAGCCTACCATGCATATCCCAAATAATGCTATTGATTCTCCTTCAAACTTCTTTACCATGAAGTTCCTGAACAGACAAAAAATATTTTTATTCTCCCCCGAAATTTCTTTTTAGAAGCCGCGAATCAAAAAGAAATTTTCTTCTCCTCTTTTTTTTTTTTTTTTTAATGTAAGCTTAAAAAACAAAATAAAGATGTGAAGACATATGGGACTCAGAAGTTTATCAATAAAAGTTTATAAACAAAAAGAGTTATTTACAAAACTATGCACATTAAGGTAACAAAGGGGTTTTAAAAAGATATTAAACCCAACATGAAGATAAATTCATAAAAACACGGTTTATCAAATGTTTTTGTGAAAAGATCCGCTAGTTGATTTTTTGTGTCAATCGGAATAATATCTATAAAACCCTTTTCCTGAGCGTCCCGGATGGCATGAATTCTCGTTTCAATGTGCTTGGTACGAGTATGATGAATTGGATTTTTGGCAATCCCAATGGCAGCTTCATTATCATAGAAAAGTGGTGTATGAAGAAAATTTATCCCATAATCCATCATTTGATGTTGTATCCACAGCACTTGGCAATAGCAACTGGAGGCAGCAACATATTCAGCTTCTCCTGTAGATAGAGATACTGTAGTTTGCTTCTTACTTTGCCAGGAAACGAGACAATCTCCTAGATATTGACATCCACCAGTGATGGATTTCCGATTGACCCTGCAACCAACATGATCACTCTCAGAATATGCATGTAAGTCAAAGTTACCACCTTTTGGGTACCAAATACCCAAACGAGAGGAACCCTTTAAGTAACAGCTTTTTCATGGGATTCTTTTGGGTTGGCCTGAAAACGAGCACAATAGCACATAGCGAATGTAATATTAGGACGACTGGTCATGAGATACATTCAATTGGACCAACAATATCGAATCTTGATATGTTTTGTTTTTGAATGTTGGACAGGATTAGCTGTAATGAACATAACAGCATTGTTATCAATGTAAATTGGAGTTTTAAGAAATTTGAACCCGTAATCCAGCAGTTGGTTTTGTAACCAAAGGATTTGAGAACATCCTGCTGAAGCAGCTATGTACTCAGCTTCTACGGTTGAAATAGAGACATTTTTTTTTCTTACATTGCCATGAGAGTAATCTGGGTCCTAAAAACAGACAACCACCCGTAGTAGATTTACGATCTTGACAACATCCTCCATAATCACTATCACAATAACCCTAAATCCGGTTTTCCTTTGAGATATCTAAATATGCGTTTGACAGCAATTAAGTGGGATTCCTTCAGGTCTGATTGATACATGGCACAGACACAAACAACATACATTATGTCAGGTCTAGATGCAGTAAGATACATCAATGAACCAATCATAGATCTGCATAAAGTTTGGTCTACAGATTTTCCTTTCGAATCAGGCTCAATCTTGGTGTTTACGTCAGATGGAGTTCTTATGGACTGACAATCTTGCAGTTTAAATTTCTTCAAGAGTTTGTCAACGAACTTCTCTTGATTTATGAATATTCCATCTGCAGATTGCTTGACTTGAAGTCCAAGAAAGAAATTTATTTCTCCCATAGAACTCATTTGAAATCAAGATTTCATTATTTCTTCGAATTCATTGCACAATTTTGGACTAGTAGAACCAAATATGATATCATCAACATACACTTGTACACATAAAAGATCATCAGCATCCTTCTTGATAAACAAAGTTGGATCGATTTTCCCTCACGTGTATCCATGTTGGATTAAGCGCTGTGATAATGTTTCACACCAGATTCTAGGAGCTTGATGGAGTCCATACAAAGCTTTGCTAAGGTTGTACACACGATGAGGAAATTCTGAATTTTCAAAACCCGGAGGTTGCTTTACGAACACATCATCGGTGATGGACCATACAAAAATGCACCTTTAACGTCCATTTGATACACTTTGAATCTCATGAATGATGCATACTGCAGGAAGACACGAATTGATTCAAGTCTTGTAACTGGAGCAAATACTTCATCATAATCTATTCCTTCCTCTTGGGTGTATCCTTGTGCAATGAGTCTCGCTTTATTTCTAATAACAATTCCTCGATTAACTATTTTGTTTTGAACAATCATCTTGTGCCTATGGCATTTTCTCCTTCAGGTAAATCCACAAGATTCCACACTTCTTGTTTGCGGAATTGCAATAATTCTTCTTGCATAGCATCAATCCAACTATTGTCCTTTAACGCTTCGATAACGTTTTTAGGAACAATTTGAGAAAGAAAAAACGAGTATAAGCAAAGATTTACTTGTTCTGATTTACTTCTCGTTGTTCTCTCATTCAATGGAGCAATAATCTGGGACGTTGGATGGTTCTTGTGAATTCGAGATGTTGGAATCTCATTCCCTTGAACATGAACATCCAGATTGGTTTGGTTCAAGTCAGAAAGCTGATGCAATAGGTTCGAAGAATGTGGATTGAAATTGGGAACTTGAGTCGGTGAGTTGATGAAGTAATCAAGATTACTAGTACAACCTACATCACCAGAGATAGATGACGTTCCAGACTCAGGTTGTACAATTTCTATACCATCATTAGGAATAGGTTGTGAAACTTCTTTATTTTCTAAAATGGAATGATCTTCATCTTGTTGAGAGAGATCATCATTATAATCAAATCGAATTATTGAATCTTTGACAAAAGAGAAAAATGGATAATTTGGGCTTGAGTCATCCATATCATCAGAATCTGAATCATCACTGAAAGACTCAAGATCTCCTTGAAGTTTCTTCTCACCTATAGAATCAAAAAAGTTAGATTGATTAAACAAGTTAGATTGAAAATAGTTTGACAATGAATCTAAATCAAATAACCAAGCTGGACCATTTGAAACCTATGGAAAAGAGTTTTCAAGGAATTTAACTTGAATGTTTCAAGTATAACGTTTGTCCTGGAGTTATAAACTTGATAGGCTTTTGAAACAGATGAATATCCAATGAAAAATCCATCACAGATTTAGAATCAAATTTTCCTAGATGATCACTTGAATTTAAAATCAAAACTGGACAACCAAAAGATTTAAGAAAATCTATGTTTGGTTTCCTGCCAAACATCAACTCATAAGAAGTTTTCAATTTGTCTTTCATAATTAAAGTATGATTCTGTACAAAATACGCAGTAGATATGGCTTCATCCCAGAAAGTGATAGGAATTTTCACATCTGCTAACATGGATCGTGCAGCCTCAATCAAAGTTCTGTTCTTCCTTTCAGCAACTCCATTTTGTTGTGGAGTTCTAGGAGCACTGAACTAATGTGCAATTCCTTTTCTGCACAGAACATGTCAATATTAGCATTTTTAAATTCCGTTCCATTATCACTTCTTATTATTTTTACTTTTTGTTCTAATTGGTTTTCAACTGTTGTGATGAATTCTTTTAATAATTCAGTCGTTTCAGATTTAGCATTCAGAAAGAAAACCCATGAAAATCTTGTGAAGTCATCAATGATAACTAAACAATAAGATTTTCTTCCAATACTCTTCACATTTTTTGGTCCGAAAAGGTCCATATGCAACATCTGGAGAGGTTTGGAATTTGAGTTTATTTGCTTGGGCTTATAAGACGCTCTGTGTTGCTTCCCTTTAAACATACTGAGCAGAGATCAGTAGTGGCATACTTATTTGATGGAAGGCCAATAACATGATTTCCTGATACAAGCTTGTTCATATTCTTGAAGTTGGAATGTCTGAGAAGTCTATGCCAAAGCTGACTTTCATCATTTGATGCTTGAGTAATAAGGCAAGTTGTTTCTGTAGATGGATCAACTTGAGACATATCCAGCTTGTATACATCTCGATCCCTAACAGCTTTAACAACTACCCAGTCTTTGCTAATCTGAAAACCTGGCTTCAAAATATAGCAAAAACAATCATCAAAAAGAACAGAATATGATTTATCACAAATTTGGGAAACGCTTAACAAATTAAAGTTCAACTGTGAGCAGAAGTTGACTTTATCAAAGCTTATTATCCCGTTGGATACTGTTCCCTCGCCATTGATTTTTCCTCCTGCATCACCATCGAAGGCGACATGTGTAGCATCCTTTAACTTAAAATCTTGAAGTAAGGCATGATTGCCCGTCATGTGCCAGCTACACCCGCTATCCACATACCATGTGTTGATTGGTCTTCTCGGGCGTACCTACAAGACAAAGAAATTAAGTTGAGTTATCTACCCAAGCTGAAATGGTCTTGGGCTTGTCAAACTTATCAATAATGGTAAATTGTTTAAAATGAAGTTTATTCACATCAGGCTTGTTTTTAATGAAATTGCCAATTCTATGATTCTCAAAATTTTGATCATTTTTAAGAAAATTCATACCATTGAATTGACCAATTTTTGAAAAAAAAAATTTCCAAAATTTTTATTATTCATTCTCACTGACCTTGGAATGAATTGATCGTGAATGAATTGTTTTGGTCTCACAGAATCATTTCTTTTGAAAGATTTCAATCCTAATAAAGGTTGGTTAGTTAATCTTTGAAATTATCAGTTTGATTTCTTTTAAACTGAGGATTAACATAACCTTTGCTAAATTATGCATTAGCAAATCCTTTCCTTGGAGAAGTCTTTCTAAAGTAACAATTTTCCTGTGTTGTGAGTCCGTTCATCACAGAAGGTACAGTACTTATTAAAATAACAATCAGTTGTTAAGTGATTTCTCATATCACATATATGACAGTACTTGTTGAAAAGCATTCAGCAGTGCTATGATTATACACGTCATAGATTTCACAGTACCTTTGTGGTGTGTTAAACAAATATTTGTTAACTTTTGATGTTGACGCAACCATTTGATCCTTGTTTAGATTTAGGCATCGAAAAGTTAATCTTTTGTTTTTGATTTGACAAATTTTGTTTTTGATTTGGCAATTTGTTCTTTTGTATATTTGGTTTTGACTTTTGTACATGAACTGCATTCTTAGAATCCTTAAAAACAAATCGTTTAACGACAACGGAAGTCTTCGAATCTGAACCTGTTTTCAGATCAGAGTTTGATTGGTTCTTAGGAGTTTATTTAACTTCTTGAATTAGTTCATGTTCAAATTACCAGCAGACACAAATTTTATTGGTTTAAATTGACTTGCTTGATTTGTTGTTTTTGTCTGATTTTCTTGACTCTTATTTTGATCATTTTTAGCTTTAGTCAATTTTCTTCTTCTTCTTTGGTTCCTTGATTTTGTAGAACTTGATTTTATCTGAGATTGAACATCTTCAGGTGAAGATTCTTTTTCAGTTTCTTTCTCTTTCTGATCTTTTTGCCATTTAATAAACTCTGGATTATTTAGACCATAAAAGTTTGAATCTTCTGATGTTCCTTCTTCTTGTTTTACTTTATATTTGTTTTTGGAGTTTTGTTTGTTGTTTTTAATGATCACTTCTTCCAACACAGATTCTTTTAGAACAAATATTTTCTTACTTTTCGGTCATGGTTCATATGATTTTACTTTTACTGGATAGCCATTTTTGATATTTTCAGTATCTTTTTCATCAAAGATTTATACATTAGTTTTCTTTCTTCGCTATCAGAAATCTTGTGTTTGTTTTGGAAAGCTTTAAGTTTAGCCTTATTTTCAGGAGAATGATCATGCGTGTTGAAATTCTCTGGTAAAGTGTTAGTTATAGATTCAGGCATTGGTTCGTGTGTGAAACCTAATCCTTCTTTTTGTTTGTCCTTTCTTTCACATACCAGTTGTTCCACAATCGTTTTGGAGCTTTTTACTTTTGCTAGATCAACTTGTGTAGCAGCATGTTCTATTTTCTCCTGTTCCAAGTTCTTAGTCATTTCTTCAAGTTATTTGAAAACAATTTCTAATTCTTTCAAAGTTTTGTTCCATGAAGTTTGTAGAGAAATGATCTTTTTCATCTGATATTTTGTGATCATTTTTATGTTTATTATGCATTAATTCCTCTTGCTTAAGCTTTTTTATAGATTTTATAAGAGTAAGTTAGGTAATATTCTACATGTTCAAAGCAAGATTTGGTGCATAGGTTTTCTCTTACTTCAGCTGGTATTTTAGGATATTTAGGTGAAGAAGTCTCAGAGTTAGAAGATGAATTTTCAACCTTTGGTTGATCTGACTGTGTCATTAATGCAACTTCTTCAGAATCCTCTTTAGGATTAGATTTATCACTCCAGTCATATTCTTCTTCCTCATTCTCAGAATTACCTTCAGCTTTAGGATCACTATCCTCTAACCAATCTTCTCCTTGAACTTCTATAATAAGAGATAAACTGGAAGTTAGATCAGCAGTAAATTGTTCTGCATAAGCACTCCAATCATATCCGTCCTTAATGCTAACAACTAGAGCTTTCCTTGGCTCTTCAAAAGACTTAGATTCATCTCTAAGTTCAGGCATTGGTAAGCTTTGGTATGGCTTTTGGAATGTCTTCTGAGATGATTGTTGAAACCTCTGATTGCTTGAACTCGATTGGCTATTCCCCCTTTGTTTTTGGGAGGTTTGCATTCCCTTGAAATTAACCATAGCTATTGCAGTTGAAACACCTTGACTTAGACTTGTCAAATCCAATAGTCTTGTTAGCACTTGGCTTGTAGTTCCTGTTGGCATAAGAGTGTTTCTGAGTCCTGTATGCAATCATCACCATCTGCCAGTTTAGATCCATTTCCTCCACATCATTTGGATCCATTTCAAATAAGTCCTGCAAAACAAGATCTAATTGAGTTAAATGACTACCTTGATAAGCTTGAAAACTAGTCATAAAAGCAGTAAAAGCAGATTTGGACTCTTCATCCTGTAATAGGATGTTAATGACATCTTTAACTTTGCTAGTTTTAGCATAGTTAATAGATGGAGTCTCAGTTTGAGGTTTAGAGCTTTGAGGTTTAGGAGGAGACTGAGGTTGAGATGCATAAGCAGGAGCACTTGTATATGAAGAATCTGTAAAGAACCCTGCTCAAACAAACAGATCACCCTGTTCTTCTGGTAAATTCTCATTCTTTGCCATAAAGGCATTCTCCACAGTGCTAGCTGGAGATGCAACATACTTGTATTGAGACATTGATGCTGCTCTATCATTGTTTCTTGAGCTTTCATCTATCTCAACTGACTTAATTTTTGCAATCAACAAATAAAGATCCATAGAAAATTTCTCAGTATGCTTCAACAGTGTTACTGTTTGTTTCCATGAAGATGGAAGAGCATTGAGAAGTCTAAAATTTAGATCTTCTAGATCATTTTTGATGCCAGCAGTTGACATCTCAGTTGTGACATCCGGTAATTTTCCATTACCAAACTCTGTTAGTTCCGTTATGTCTTGCATACACGTGTCGGGAGCACACACTAGTTGTCGTTGAACGTTGGTGACTTAATAACAATTAATAATGTGAAACAAATAATTACTATGTTGATTATTAGTTGTGATTATGTGATTTAAATGTTTATTGTAAATTTTATCGCATAACGTGGAAACGTGTGTATTTAATTCGTGTATTGTGTGACTAGTAAAGGTAAAGCATATAATTGTTATTATTAGTTCATATGTTTATTATTTTGGTTAAAAACATCTTAAAAGGGTGTTAAAAGCTTAATCTTTATAAAATACAAAGTGCAAGGGTTAAAAGGTAATTATGCAAAACTTAATTGATTAAAACACAAAAACCAAACCCTAGAACACCATTCTCGGCCGCGACTTGCTTCTTCTCACCCTCACCCTTGCGAATTCGACCAAGAACAAGTGAATAAGCCTCGGATTGGATCGATTTAAAGGGTTAGAAGACACTAGAAGCATCAAAGCTTGTTCCTTTTTGCGATTGTAAGGTTAATTTCGTGTTTCTTTGGATGTTTTGTAGTTAGCCGAGGGTTTGTGGTTCTAAATCTTCAATTGATGGTCGATTAATGCTTAGTTGTTGATGTTAATTTGTTTACTAGATAGATTACATGTTATTTAACGTCAAGTATGCATAAAGATTGGATTTTTGGTTGTTCTTTCGGGTGATGAACCCTTAGCCGAAGGTTTGATGCAATTTTGATCAAATTGGATGTTGAATGTTGGTTGATTGTTGATGTTATTGTGTTAGTTAAGTTGGATACATGTTAGTTAACGTCGATTATGCAAGAAAGTTTGGATTTTGATGGATTGTTCATAGGTTACTAAGAATAGTAACTTTATTTTGCATGAAACAATGATTTGATCATGAATTGGTGTTATGGATGTGTTTATAATGATAATTAGATGCTAGATTGTTGATATTAACATTGGGAAATAGAGAATGCACGTTGTAGTTCTTACCTTGCTAAAAATAGTAACTTTTGATGTTGAATGTTGATGAAACATGCCAATTAGATGTTGTTGATCATGTCTAGATATTGTTATGGACTTAATTTGGTATGCAAATGGTAAATTCATGAATGTAGTGTGAGTTTGATGAATTTGGGATGTACTTTCCCAAAAGGGAAACTTTATTTGTGCAAATCTTGAATATGATGGTTTGAGTATGTTTAGGACATTAGGACCATTCTAGTGTGTCCATGGATGGTTTCTAAGGTGATTAAATGTGTTGTTTAGGTTGTATGAATGTTGATTTGGTTTGTTACCTGTTTTGGCCTGTTTATGGAAAAATCATGGTATGAGTCATATAGGTAAGCTAGGACTTTTGTTGATTGATGGTTGATTAAGAATGAACATTTTTGATGATATGAGCTATGGAAATTGGTATGTTAATGATCATCATACACACGTGCGAATCTGAGGCCCCTACTTAGTAGGATTGGCAGGGTTTAGGGTGTGAAGTCGTGAGTGGCTTCACATGGCATGTGATGTGTGATTTGATCCTTGTATGGTGTATTATTTGTGTTATAGTTGTTATGAGCATGATAATAGTTTGAGATTCGCATGACTTGTATGATATCTGGCCGTATGATGATCTAATTAGTACATGTGGTTAATGAAGTGCTATATGTAATCAATTTGTATGTTAATCATGTGTGATAGGCTGTTATGCTTGTTTGAATGGAAATTCACCTATAATGTCACCAACGGGTCAAACGGGTCAACTGGGTCAAATGTGTCTTGTCTTCTAAAACTTTGAGTTCTTTGGTTTGTAAAGCACTTAGGGTTTCATTATGATTCTGTGTACACGTACTTATGTACTCTCGTGTTCTAGGTAACCTTTGAAGGGTTGTCTTTGCACCTATCACCAGTTCTCTTTAGTCATTATCTTTACACACCAGGTGAGTTCATGCCCCTCTATTTTTATAAACCTTCTTCTTGGGGGAGGTAGCATACTTGTACTCAAACGCTATTTTATTATTATAAGCTGTGTATGTTTTAAAATAGTGCTTAATACCTTGAAAGTCCTCACTCTTTCGGATCGTTAATAATGGTAACTAGCGGGAAATCTTGGGTAGTACTACTGGGTCTGATGAGCCCCACCTGTGCGACTCGAGGTCATACGGCTGCAATATTGTCCTAGACACAAATATCGTCACGACCTGGTAAGTGGTGACGGGAGGCAACAAACGCAACACAGTCAGCTTCGATCGCGAAATCACTATGGTTATTACTTGTGAATATAGACTATCTATCTATTTCAATGCACTTCTTATGTTATGTAAATGTTATTGTTTATGATAAACGCAAACTCTTGAACTCACCAACCATTGTGTTGACATTTTAGTATGCTATTCTCAGGTTGTTAACTCTGCTTGCCATTAGGAGCACCACACGGGTCCAGCATGCATTCTAAGACTCTATTTTAAAGACATATTTGTTGGTATCTATTTATGAGTGTTTAAATATTTGGGTTGGCGCATGTTTTGCAAAATATGCATTATTTTTATATTTTGGGTTTGTCTTATTTACAAAACGCTTCCGCATGGTTTTAAAGTTTGAACTTTGGTTGGTTTTATTTTTAATGTGGCATATAGTGTCATTCTAAGTAACTATTGACTGTGATCCTGGTTTGTTCACACGTCTCGCGATAAAACTCCGCATGTGGATTTTGAGGGTGTGACATCAGTTATGAGTGCACAAATCTATTCATCATTTGGTTTATAGTTTCACCAGATAAATGCTCAAACAACTCTAACTGCCTCTTCAATTTCTGCTTCTTGAGATCTTGAATCCCCTTACCACCTTCACATATTATCTTTAAAGCTTTATACATATTATATCCCGATTGATATCCATCAAGTCTAGTTAAGACTTCAAGTGGTAATCCTTTACACATCAAAGAATAGGCTTTAATATCATTCTTGACTTTCCTTAGATCATCACCTTGTAACCCATCTTCCGGATATGGTTCTGGAGAATCTCTTGTATACACAATTCCTCCATCAGGACCATCTGAAGTAATTGGAATATGAGGTCCTTTTTCTATTGACTTTCACAAGTCAGTGTCAATAGAATTAAGATGATGTTTCAATCTAAGGGACCAGTTCTTAAAGTTTGCTCTGTTCTTCAACCTGGGAACTCTGTTCTCAGAATCTTCTGATTTTACCATTTTTAATTTTTGTTTTTAAGAAAATAATTTGTTTTTGTTGTTTTTAATTTTTGAATTAAAAAAATGAATTGAAAATGTTTTTTTTCTAAATATTTTTTTTTAAAAAATTTCTAAGTGTTGAGTTGATGCACCTAAACAGTGGTGAAAATCCTTTGACTTTGACTGAAACGTCTAAGAGATTGCCTTAGAAAAATTCTCAAATGCCCAACTTGAAATGCGCCTGAACAGTTGTGAAACGCCCAAACAGTTTTCAGACGCCTGGGTGTCAAAAACGCCCAAACAGCTCAGATGCGCCTCAACAGTGGTAATGTGCTTGAAATTACTTTGTTTCTGGGAAGTTTCAAAGTGTCCACACAGTTGTAATGTGCCCCCACAGTGGTAAAACGCCTAGACCAAAAACGCCTTAACAGTTGTGAAACGCCTGAACAGTTGTCAAGGGCCCAAACACTTAGGCAATTTTTAGTAGTGTTTTGACCTAATGCGCCAAATTCAACAGATTCAAACGAACTCAGATCTGCTGAAAATATTCAAAACTTGTTGAATTGCTCTGAAAACTTCCAATTAGACTGTAATTTGATCGATTAACAGTCCTTCATCTTCAATTTCATCAAACAACAACACAATTCGATCTTTAGATTGAAAAATCAGTTTGAAACATTGAAGAACATCAATTTCTCAATTTTTGAACGAACTAAACTGCAAATTGTGATTCAATTCATGTTTTTGATGATGAAACACAACTGAAATCAACAATTGTTAGATTGAATTGCTTATCAATCACAGATTCAAGTGATTCAAAAGTTCGACAGTTTGACAAACTCAAATCACTAAACCAACAGCTCTAATACTATTTGATAGGTTCAAAATGGATCAGTATGTGATGATATTATGATACAATTCAATCAAACTAACACAAGTAATCAAATCTGAACAAACATATCAAAAATTCATAGTTTCATTGATAGATTACATAGAAAGTACAAGTGTAGAGAGAAACACAGTTTCAATTCGTTACTGATTTCTAAGTGCTTCTAAGGTCTTTCTTCTAGTGCTTAGCTACACAATACCTTATCTATGCTATTTATACATCAATACAAAAGGAACATATACAAAATAAGTCCCACTAATAAAGACTAAAAAGTTAAATCTTCAAGAGGCTTCTACAATACATCATTCATGAAAACCATATTAATCTATTCTTATTCTTAGTTATCTTATTGTCTTACTTGTGTTCTTAGTATCTTTTATATAAACTCGGTTCCCTATTTGATCTGTCAAGTGTTCTAACACTCTTCTCATTTTGAGCTGATTGTATTGACCATCCCTTAACCGGTCCTACAAGAGTTCACTGTTAACTTTGTTGATTTTTAAAGATAGTTCATTATTACGTGTTTTCAAATCATTGATATTATAATCCTTATCATGAAGATTCAATTTTAATTAATAAATCAATTTGTTTAATCCTTCTATCTTTTCTTTAAAAACTTTCTCATCATTTAATATTTATGAGCTTGATATTGAAGTTTTTCAACTTCCAAGATCAATTGTTTGTTGTGAAATTCGTATCTTTGAATCTTCTCTTTACATTTGTTTGAACAAATATTGATGTATACCGCATCTGTGTCTTCATTTTTATAGGCTGTTTGGTAGCATCTGACTCAGCCTCTTAATGTTTCAGATGTCTGAATGGTTCAGCACTTAATGATTCAGACTGTTTGTTACACGAGCAAATGCCTGAATAGTTCAGATATTTACCTCTGAATGGTTAAGCATTATATTAATACTGAATGGTTAAGAGGTATAATACTGAATGGTTCAGACCACTTATCTGAATTGGTCAGACATTTTCCTTTGAATAGTTAAGTGATATACTATGGTTCAAACTTCTTAATGGTTCAGCACTTAATGTTTCAGACTTCTTATTGGTTTAGCACTTAATCATTTAGAAATGGTCAAACATCCCCTTAGTAGTCTCTTCAGGTATGACATTTACCATGAATGCTTTCAAACCAACTTTCTCTTTTGTTGTAGTTGTTGGAGTAATCTTAAAAGCATTGACAATATCATTATGTGCAGGTGCTAAAGTTCCTCAACATTATTAACAACCTTTTCAACCACAACTGGAGTATTCTCAACAGCTTCTTCTTCACCTCTTTTCTTTCCAACTTTAGATTTCACTGATTGTGTTAGAGTAGTCTTAATAGCATATTCATTAAGCACATTTTCAACCTTCTTAACTTCTTCTTCATCAAAGATCCCATTAATCAGATCATCTGATACAAACCCAGCAAGCATGTTTTCCTCAATACTTTTATTTATCATTTTGAATTTCAGCTAACAAAGTAGTAGACAGTTTAGTATCCAAAATCTCTATCTGGTCTGACCAATCATATTCTCCATTGGTCTGAGAAACCAGTGCTTTGTTATTTGAAGAGCAGTGTCTTTCCCTCAGTACATTCTCTATCAAAGTGACCTGGTTTATTGTGACATCCGGTAATTTTCCGTTACCAAACTCTGTTTGTTCCGTTAAGTCTTGCATACACGTGTCGTGCACACACACTAGTTGTCGTTGAACGTTGGTGACTTAACAATAATCAGTAATGTTAAATTGATGATAATTAAGTTAACAATGTGATTATTAAGTTATGCTCGTGTGATTTAAATGTTAACTGTAATTTTCTCGCGTAACGTGGAAACGTGTGTATTTACTTTGCAAATCTTGTAGCTTATAAAGATAATACCTATAATTGCTACTACTAGTTTATATGTTTATTATTCTAGTTAAAACATCTTAAAAGGATGTTAAAAGCCTAATTTTATAAAAATACAAAGTGCAAGGGTTAAAAGGTAATTATGCAAAGCTTAGTTGATTAAAACACAAAAACCAAACCCTAAGTACCCTCTTCGGCCGCGACTTCACCTTCAAACACACACACTTCGATCATCGACCAAGAACAAGCAAATACCACGATTTGGGTTCGGATTCAAGCAATACATCAAGTTAGAAGCATCAAAGTTCCATTCTTTCTTCGAATTTAAGGGTAATTTCGTGTTTCTTTGGATGTTTGTAGTTAGCCGAGGGTTTGGGGATCGAAATCTTCAATTGATGGTCGAATGATGCCTAATGGTTGATGTTAATGTGTTTGTTAGATAGATTACATGTTAATTAACGTCAAGTATGCAATAAAGGTTGGATTTTTACAAGTTTTATGGGACTTACATTAAGGCCGAAACCCTAGTTCGAATATTGCAATTGAAAGTCGATTTTTTTGGTTGTTTGTTGATGTTATTATGTTAGTTAGGTTAGATTGATGCTAGTTAACGTCGATTATGCAAGAAAGCTATGATTTTGGTACATTGTTCATAGGTTACTAATAATAGTAACTTTATTTTGCATGAATTGATGATTGGTTGATGTATGAATGTTATGGATGTGTTTGTGATGATGATTAGATGCTAGATTGTTGATATGAATGTTAGGAATTCAAGAATGCATGTTGTAGTTCATACCTTACTAAAGATAGTAACTTTTGGGTATGAAAGTTGATGAATCATGATGATTAGGTGTTGTTGATCATGTTTAATGTTGTCATGGACTTGAAATAGTATATAATTGATGAATTCATGAATGTTGTGTGAGTTTGATGAATTTGGGATGAACTTTCCCAAAAGGGAAACTTTAATTGTGCAAATCTTTGAATTGGATGATTTGAGCATGTTTGGGATATTAGGATCATGCTAGTGTGTTCATGGATGGGTTCTAAGGTGACTAAATGTGTTGTTTATGTTGTATGAATGTTGATTTGGGTTGTTATCTGTTTTGGCCTGTTGTGATTTGCATGATTTGTATGATATCTAGTTATATGATGATCTAGGTAGTACATGTGGTGGTGATGTGCTATATGTAATCAAGTGGTATGTTGATCATGTATGATATGCTGTTGTGTTAGTTTAATGAATTATCACCTATAATGTCACCAACGGGTCCAACGGGTCAACTGGGTCAAATGTGTCTTGTATTCTTAAACCTTGAGTTCCTTGGTTTGTAGAGCACTTAGGGTTTCGTGTTGTTTTTGTGCACACGTACTTATGTACTCTTGTATTCTAGGTGACCTTTGAAGGTTGTCTTTCCTTCTTTCTTTCAAGTTAAACTCTAAGTTAATTCTTGCGCATACCAGGTGAGTTCTTGCCCCACTCATTTTACATCATCTCTTTTGGGGAGATAGCATACTGTTGATCACAAACGCTTTTATTTATGAGTGTGTATAATATTGATATAGTGTTGTTTACCATGGAAAGTCCTCACACTTTCGGATTGTTAATATTGACTAGCGGGAAATTTTGGGTAGTACTACTGGGTTGACGAGCCCCACCTGTGCGACTCGAGGTCAAACGGGTGCAATTTTGTCCTATCACATATTCGTCACGACCTGGTAAGTCGTGACGGGAGGCAACAAACGTATCACAGTCAGCTTCAATCGCGAGATCACTATGATTAATATTTTTATGTTAATAGACTAGCTATCTATTGCAATACACTACTTATGCTCTGGAAATTGTTGATTGGTTTATATTTTAACGCAAACTCTTGAACTCACCAACCATGTGTTGACTTGTTTAGTATGCTATTCTCAGGTTAAGGTTGCCAGTTGCCTAGGAGCACGCACGTCAGCATTGTTGAGTTGTCTACATTTGCATTGTTTACAAATTGGGATTATTTTCATTTTATACATTTGTGTTTGGGGCGCGTTTGTTTTGCGCATTCTCGTTACATATTACTTTGTTTTGGGTTTTCCAGTTTTAAAAACGCTTCCGCAGTATTTTAAACGTTGACTCTGGTTTTGTTTATTAATCATATAGAGTCATTCTTGGTAACTAATGACTGAGATCCTGGTATGTCACGCGCCTCGCGGTAAAACCCCGCACGCGGATTTTGAGGGTGTGACAGATTGGTATCAGAGCCATTGGTTATAGGGAACTAGGTTGCATACACACACTAGACTATAACCGCACAGTTGTTAGTTACTTATCGCTTACTCTCCTTACTGTATACTCATTGGCATACGCAACACGTACTTCGCAGCATGGCATCGTCGTCCAGGAATTTAGGCAAGAGACCTGCACGATCTGAATCACCTCCTACATCTCCCGTACCTGATAGGGGATTTAACTGGCCTCGACATCCTTATCCTCCTAGCGAGATAGACTGGGATCAGCCTTTCATACCTCCTGAGCTCGATCCTCCGCGTAACTGGGATTTCTACCCCACTTACATAAACCGTATGGCTTATAGAGAACGCGTACCACCAGTAGCACCTACACGACCTAGGACTAGGTCATCAACCGCCTCTACTTTGCCTACACTTCCTACTTTGAGCATCCCTCTGGAGCAGGCATTTGCAGCTCTAGTAGCCACACTGGACACAGAGCGACAGCGGATTAGAGGACTCACTGATGAGAACTCTGCATTACGATCTGAGATGCGTCAGCTGCGTTTCCAGGTAGAGACGCTGCAGGAGCGACTTTCGATGGCCATTGGTGGACATCATACTCTGGCAGGCAACGTGGTAGCACTTAGTGGGCGCATGGACGCACAGGATCACTATAACATAGTGATCGATGATAGGTTTGTTGATTTAGAGGCACAGCTAACAGCACTTCAGGTTGCTGAAGCCCCTGCACCTTTGGTGGACCCTGATGAGGAAGAATACTGCCCCCGAAATGAAGTGCAGAAACTGAAGATTGAGTTCTGGCAACTCAAAATGCAAGGCTCAGAAATTGAAGCCTACACGACTTGAACTCATGAGTTAGCCACTTTATGCCCAGGGATGGTGAATGAAATGCACAAGAGGGTGGAGCATTATATACGGGATTGGTGCCCGAAATTCAAAGTATGGTAACTGCTTCTAACCCCACTACCATACAACAAGCTATCCGAACAGCCCACAGGCTGACTGATCAGGCAGTTGAGCAAGGATGGTTACCCAAACGGGGTGCGGTGGCAAGCGTGCCCGACCAGAAACGCAAGTGGGATGGTTCAAGCAACAAGGGATCGTCATCCAGTAGCCAATCTCAACCTCAACAACAGCAGCAAAGTCAGCAACAGCAACGGAAGTTTGATAACAACCGAAGCTTCAACCAGGGCACTCAAATCAAGGACCCGGCGGGTATGGTGGAAGACTGCCGAAGTGCAACCGGTGTAACTACCACCATGTGGGTCGGTGTGATAACTTCAAGTGTCAACGTTGTGGGAAGATTGGTCACGCAGCCAAAGACTGTCGGGGTGAACTGATGAGAAGCCACAACAATCACAAGAAACTCCGAAGGGTTGTTTTGAATGCGGAAAAGAAGGCCATTACAAACGCAACTGTCCCCAACTTAAGAGGAATGGTAATGGTAACAACAATGGGAACAACACAATAATAACAACGGCAACAATAACAACAACAATGGTAATGGCAACAACAATGGAGGCAATAACAACAATGGAGCCAAAGGAAGAGCCTTCGTCATTGGCTCAGGTGAGGCTCTAAACGATCCTACAACAGTAACTGGTAAATTTTCGGTTAATGGTTGTTTTGCTACTGTATTATTCGATACCGGAGCCGATAGAAGTTTCGTGTCCACTAGGTTCTGTAGTCTTTTAAGTGATATGCCCTCAGCCTTAGAATCTAAATACACCGTAGAGTTAGCTGACGGTACACAGATTCACGTAACGCATATTCTTAGAGACTGCAAGATAGAGCTTGCTGGTCATACATTCACCATAGATCTCATGCCTGTTACGTTAGGAAGCTTTGATGTGGTAGTAGGCATGGATTGGCTTTCCGATAAACAAGCGGAAGTCATATGCCACGAGAAAATCATAAGGATTCCCATTGGTGAAGAAGTCCTTACGGTCAGAGGTGATAGGAGTGGTGCGGTGATAGGCATCATCTCATTCATGAAGGCACAGAAGTTGTTACGAAAGGGTCGACTGGCCATATTGGCACTAGTCACGATAAACAGACTGAGGAAAGAAGATAGAGGATATTCCCGTAGTTCGTGAGTTTTCTGAGGTGTTTCCGGAAGACCTGCCTGGATTACCGCCTCATCGTCAAGTTGAATTCCAGATTGAGTTGACTCCAGGAGCCGCTCCAATTGCGAGAGCACCATACCGTTAGCTCCGAACGAACTGCAGAATTATCCGCCCAACTCCAAGAACTGTTGGATAAAGGGTTTATCCGACCGAGTTCGTCACCCTGGGGAGCGCCAGTTCTATTTGTGAAGAAGAAGGATGGTACATTTCGAATGTGCATCGACTAATTACTATCAAGAATAGATATCCCTTACCTCGTATCGATGATTTGTTTGATCAACTGCAAGGATCAAGCTATTACTCTAAGATTGATCTGAGGTCTGGGTATCATCAGCTGAGAGTTCGAGAAGAGGACATCTCGAAGACTGCTTTCCGTACACGATATGGTCACTATGAATTTTTGGTCATGCCATTTGGGTTGACGAATGCACCAGCAGTATTCATGGACCTCATGAATCGCGTGTGCAAACCCTATCTTGATCAGTTTGTTATCGTCTTTATTGATGACATACTGATATACTCAAAGACCGAGGAAGAACATGAGAAGCACTTACGTTTAATCTTGGAATTACTTAGAAAGGAACAACTGTATGCAAAGTTTTCTAAGTGTGATTTCTGGATACGTGAGGTACAATTCTTGGGTCATATTGTCAACGAGAAGGGAATACATGTTGATCCTGCTAAGATTGAAGCGATAAAGAATTGGTCTGTTCCTAAGACACCGAGTGAGATACGACAATTCCTTGGATTAGCGGGATATTATCGACGATTCATTGAAGGATTCTCTAAGATTGCACAACCTCTCACAGCTTTGACTCACAAAGGAACGACGTACAAATGGGGTGAGAGTCAGGAATCTGCTTTTCAGTTGCTGAAACATAAATTGTGTAGCGCACCAATATTAGCGTTACCGGATGGTAGTGATGATTTCGTAGTCTATTGTGACGCTTCTATTCAAGGACTTGGATGCGTCCTGATGCAGCGGGATAAAGTGATAGCATACGCCTCTAGACAGTTGAAGATTCATGAGAAGAACTATACCACCCATGATTTGGAACTGGGTGCGGTAGTGTTTGCCTTAAAGATCTGGAGACATTACTTGTACGGTACCAAATGCACCATCTACACCGATCACAAGAGTCTTCAGCACATCTTTGAGCAAAAGGAGTTGAACATGAGGCAAAGACGCTGGGTGGAATTGTTAAACGACTATGATTGTGCTATTAAGTACCACCCGGGGAAAGCAAATGTAGTTGCTGATGCGTTGAGTAGAAAAGAGACTGCTAAACCTCGACGTGTGCGAGCTCTGCAACTAACGATTAGTACGCAATTACCTGAACAAATCCGTGATGCTCAAACTGAAGCTCTGAAGGTAGAAAATATGAGTTTAGAAGGTTGCGAGGTATGGAAAACAATTGGAAGTAAAAGCGGATGGAATTCGTTATTTCATGGATAGACTATGGGTACCTCTACACGGAGACCTGAGAGACTTGGTGATGAGTGAGGCTCACAAGTCCAAGTATTCTATACATCCTGGATCTGACAAGATGTACCACGATTTGAAGGCGCACTATTGGTGGCCTAACATGAAAGCAGATGTAGCTACTTATGTGAGCAAGTGTCTGACCTGCTCAAGGTAAAAGTGGAGTATCAGAAACCATCTGGATTATTACAACAACCCGAGATCCCTATGTGGAAGTGGGATCAAATATCAATGGATTTTATTACTAAGTTACCTCGTACTTCTACGGGTTTGCGATACAATATGGGTTATCGTGGATCGATTGACAAAATCTGCTCATTTCCTAGCGATAAAGGAAACAGATAAGATGGAGAAGTTAACCCGACTTTATCTGAAGGAGATCGTTTCGAGGCATGGAGTACCAATCTCAATTATTTCTGATCGCGATTCTCGTTTCACATCACACTTCTGGCAGTCGTTGCAGAAAGCTTTAGGTACACGATTGGATATGAGTACTGCTTATCATCCACAGACTGATGGTCAAAGCGAGCGTACTATACAGACTTTGGAGGACATGTTACGTGCTTGTGTGATTGACTTCGGGAATAACTGGGAAGTTCACCTACCATTGGTGGAATTTTCTTACAACAACAGTTATCACACTAGCATAAAGGCAGCACCTTTTGAAGCTTTATATGGGAGAAAGTGTAGATCACCAGTTTGCTGGGCTGAAATTGGTGATAGTCAATTAACGGGTCCTGAGTTAGTACACGAGACAACTGAGAAGATTGTTCAGATAAGAAACCGCATGGCCGCAGCGCGAGACAGACAGAAAAGCTATGCTGACAAGCGACGAAAACCTTGGAATTTCAAGTTGGTGACAAAGTTTTATTGAAAGTCTCACCATGGAAAGGCGTAGTTCGGTTTGGTAAGCGAGGAAAGCTAAATCCGAGATACGTTGGACCATTTGAGATAGTGGAAAGAATTGGTCCAGTGGCTTATCGACTAGCCTTACCTGATTCATTGAGTGGAATCCATGATGTATTCCATGTTTCAAACCTAAAGAAATGTTTAACGGATGAAACGATGGTCGTACCACTGGAAGAAGTTCAAGTAGATGAACAATTACGTTTCATTGAGGAACCTGTCGAAGTGATGGATCGTGAGGTGAAAACGCTTAAGCAAAGCAAGATACCCATCGTCAAAGTTCGTTGGAACTCAGACGTGGACCAGAATTCACGTGGGAACGTGAAGACCAAATGAAGCTTAAGTATCCTCAGCTATTTGAAAGGACGATGCCAGCCGGCGAAGGTATTGATTAAATTTCGGGACGAAATTTCTTTCAACATGGGGATGATGTGACAACTCATCCAAAACTCACACGATTTCGATTTCCTTGTGCCAATGCAGTAGACCAGTGATGGAACACTCACCATGTAACGCAATTTTCGGGACGAAAATTCTTTCAACATGGGGATAATGTGACATCCGGTAATTTTCCGTTACCAAACTCCGTTTGTTCCGTTAAGTCTTGCATACACGTGTCGTGCACACACACTAGTTGTCGTTGAACGTTGGTGACTTAACAATAATCAGTAATGTTAAATTGATGATAATTAAGTTAACAATGTGATTATTAAGTTATGCTTATGTGATTTAAATGTTAACTGTAATTTTATCGCGTAACGTGGAAACGTGTGTATTTACTTTGTAAATCTTGTAGCTTATAAAGATAATACCTATAATTGCTACTACTAGTTTATATGTTTATTATTCTAGTTAAAAACATCTTAAAAGGATGTTAAAAGCCTAATTTTATAAAAATACAAAGTGCAAGGGTTAAAAGGTAATTATGCAAAGCTTAGTTGATTAAACACAAAAACCAAACCCTAAGTACCCTCTTCGGCCGCGACTTCACCTTCAAACACACACACACTTCGATCATCGACCAAGAACAAGCAAATACCACGATTTCGGTTCGGATTCAAGCAATACATCAAGTTAGAAGCATCAAAGTTCCATTCTTTCTTCGAATTTAAGGGTAATTTCGTGTTTCTTTGGATGTTTGTAGTTAGCCGAGGGTTTGGGGATCGAAATCTTCAATTGATGGTCGAATGATGCCTAATGGTTGATGTTAATGTGTTTGTTAGATAGATTACATGTTAATTAACGTCAAGTATGCAATAAAGGTTGGATTTTTACAAGTTTTATGGGACTTACATTAAGGCCGAAACCCTAGTTCGAATATTGCAATTGAAAGTCGATTTTTTTGGTTGTTTGTTGATGTTATTATGTTAGTTAGGTTAGATTGATGCTAGTTAACGTCGATTATGCAAGAAAGCTATGATTTTGGTACATTGTTCATAGGTTACTAATAATAGTAACTTTATTTTGCATGAATTGATGATTGGTTGATGTATGAATGTTATGGATGTGTTTGTGATGATGATTAGATGCTAGATTGTTGATATGAATGTTAGGAATTCAAGAATGCATGTTGTAGTTCATACCTTACTAAAGATAGTAACTTTGGGTATGAAAGTTGATGAATCATGATGATTAGGTGTTGTTGATCATGTTTAGATGTTGTCATGGACTTGAAATGGTATATAATTGATGAATTCATGAATGTTGTGTGAGTTTGATGAATTTGGGATGAACTTTCCCAAAAGGGAAACTTTAATTGTGCAAATCCTTGAATTGGATGATTTGAGCATGTTTGGGATATTAGGATCATGCTAGTGTGTTCATGGATGGGTTCTAAGGTGACTAAATGTGTTGTTTATTTTTATGAATGTTGATTTGGGTTGTTATCTGTTTTGGCCTGTTGTGATTTGCATGATTTGTATGATATCTAGTTATATGATGATCTAGGTAGTACATGTGGTGGTGATGTGCTATATGTAATCAAGTGGTATGTTGATCATGTATGATATGCTGTTGTGTTAGTTAATGAATTATCACCTATAATGTCACCAACGGGTCCAACGGGTCAACTGGGTCAAATGTGTCTTGTATTCTTAAACCTTGAGTTCCTTGGTTTGTAGAGCACTTAGGGTTTCGTGTTGTTTTTGTGCACACGTACTTATGTACTCTTGTATTCTAGGTGACCTTTGAAGGTTGTCTTTCCTTCTTTCTTTCAAGTTAAACTCTAAGTTAATTCTTGCGCATACCAGGTGAGTTCTTGCCCCACTCATTTTACATCATCTCTTTTGGGGGAGATAGCATACTGTTGATCACAAACGCTTTTATTTATGAGTGTGTATAATATTGATATAGTGTTGTTTACCATGGAAAGTCCTCACACTTTCGGATTGTTAATATTGACTAGCGGGGAAATTTTGGGTAGTACTACTGGGTTGACGAGCCCCACCTGTGCGACTCGAGGTCAAACGGGTGCAATTTTGTCCTATCACATATTCGTCACGACCTGGTAAGTCGTGACGGGAGGCAACAAACGTATCACAGTCAGCTTCAATCGCGAGATCACTATGATTAATATTTTTATGTTAATAGACTAGCTATCTATTGCAATACACTACTTATGCTCTGGAAATGTTGATTGGTTTATATTTTAACGCAAACTCTTGAACTCACCAACCATGTGTTGACTTGTTTAGTATGCTATTCTCAGGTTAAGGTTGCCAGTTGCCTAGGAGCACGCACGTCAGCATTGTTGAGTTGTCTACATTTGCATTGTTTACAAATTGGGATTATTTTCATTTTATACATTTGTGTTTGGGGCGCGTTTGTTTTGCGCATTCTCGTTACATATTATTTGTTTTGGGTTTTCCAGTTTTAAAAACGCTTCCGCAGTATTTTAAACGTTGACTCTGGTTTTGTTTATTAATCATATAGAGTCGTTCTTGGTAACTAATGACTGAGATCCTGGTATGTCACGCGCCTCGCGGTAAAACCCCGCACGCGGATTTTGAGGGTGTGACATTTATCACAATTATAACATCTTAAACTTGTTTTATCAAACCCTATCATGCATGAGTTGTTTAAACCTAACATCTTCCTCCCCATTCTCTTAGCAAAGTTTTTCGCCTGGTACACAACCATTTCCATTTGTTACTTAATATCATTTTCTTCAACATTATCAGGATTAACTAGTTGCAAGTCATCAACTAAGATGTCGGGTACACTGAGTCTTTCGGCCATGAAAACTTTGTAGCTATTCATAAAGGTTATGAATAGAGCCAGATGCTCTTCTGCAATCTGGATAGTTTGCTTGGATGGGTTGGAATTTACAACAAAAGCTTGTTGAGTGGGTTGTGAGGATTGGCTGTGTGTATAAACTTGAGGTTGAGATTGAGGCTGCATTGTAGAGAATTGGTTTTGATGAGAGGCTTGAAACTAAGGTATGGATGTTTCTTTGATATTTGAATTAACAGAGTTGACTGATTGTTGTTGTCATAATTGGGAATAGCTGACACAGTAAATAGGATTCCTAGCTATTTTTGCATACAGTGCAGACGCTTCAGCTCCCAGGGTGTTTAAATATTTTGCAGCTCTCTATTTTTCATCCATCTCGTATGACTTAATAGTGGAAATCAGATCGCTAAGAGATAACGTAAACATATCTTTTGTTCTTTTGATAGTGGTGCAGTTGTTTTTCCAGCTGTAAGGCAACGAGTTTAACAGCTTCTTGTTAATAGAGATATTCTCAAAGGTGATTCCTACACTCTTTAGTTTTGTTGTTAGATTAACAAATCTGGACATTTGAGCCTCCAATGTCTCACCCAGCACATGGTTAAACATGTTAAACTCTTAGTTCAGCATATACTTTCGGCTTTCCCTCATGTCCTTGTTACCTATGATCTGTTCCTCCATTGCATCCCATAACTCTTTAGCTCTTCTTAAATCCTTAAACTTTTGAGCCATCTCAGTAGTGACTGCCATAGTGATGGCAGCATATGCTTTGTCATCAAGCTCAAGCTTCTTCATATCTTCCTCGTCCCATAATTTTTCAGGTTTAGGTACCCACTCTCCCTTGTCCCTGTTATACACAGTAATGTGCGGTCCTTGTTTGATTGACCGCATCATCCGGGGTTCGGTGTAAATAACATGTTTTTTTGAATCAGTAAACCCAATCGGGATAAGCTTCTTCGCTGAGAAGTCTTGGTGGTTTTGTACTTGTACCAATCGGTGATGTTTTCCAGATTTCCCATTTCTGAAAGCTGGAAGTTAAACTTTTTCAAATTCTTAAATCTCAAATTTCTCGTGCGAATAATCTTGACCCACACTATTCGCACAGGGCTCTCGCACGAAGTTGTCGTAAAGATAGTTTTGTAACTGAATTTTGTGAAAGGTTAAACTTGTCACGTGAAAGGAATCTTTTCCAACTAACTTTTGTGAATAATGAACTTCTCGCACGAACTTACTTTTCGCGTGCAAAAACCAAGTTGTCAACTTATCAATTTTGCACGACTTTGATAATTCCAACACCAATTTTTCACCAAATTATTTAAAATTAAGTTGTTAAACTTCAAATTTGTGATTTATGTTCAATTTATGACCCTAATTGTCTCTAATTTGATTCAATTAAACTCAATTGATCAATAAACACCATCAAATCTTCAATCAAATGCATACCAGCTCTCAAAATCTTCAAAAGTAACCGCAAACAACATAAATCAATTAATCTTCAAAGGAATTCGGTTTTGTAGCTCAAGAACACTTCACAAAGTTATCAATATTCAATCCAATCGATCTAGAGCATACCAAACTCTGATACCAATTGTAAAGATCAACACATAAAAATTCAGATAGATCTCGTGATAAGAACGCAGAATACAATCATCATAGTAAGAAGATTGAAAAAGTAATAAGATGAAGTTAAGTGTAAATAAACTTCCTTTTGAATTGCTCTCTTATTTGAAGGATTACAAATACATGCGAAATAAGGAAAAAGTGAAAAAGCTTAGCTTAATTACATCAAAAGCTAACTATTTATACTAAACAAAATTAGATGAACTATAACTTCTCGCGTGACTGCTCTTGATCATCTTGATTTTGATTTCCCGAGCCTCTAGTTTCAATCCCTATAATAAAATTTGGATCTTGAAATAAACTTGAAATTTGAATCTACAAAACAAAATGTATATTATAAGTTGCTGTATTTTGACAGAGTGTATAAATATTATAAGGTACCACATCCAACTTGAAGTATATTAAGTGTGTTTGGATCATTTTGAACATTTAAAACTAAAACCAAAATTTTTTAACTCAAATTATGTCATTTTGACCCATTTAAAATAAAACTTAGATAATTTTACCTATAAAGAGTCAAAAATAACCTAAACGCACAAAAATACACCTAACACATCCAATATAAGTCATTTTGAGCTGTTTAAACTCAAATTAGATTGATTTTAAATATATCTAGTGTTTAAACTTCAATTTGACCCATTTAAACTAAAAGTTAGATAATTTTAGCTATAAAGAGTCAAAATAACCTAAACTCACAATGATAAACTTAAAATATCTAATTATAAGTTATTTTGACCCGTTTAAACTTAAATTGAAATGTTTTTAAAAATATTAACTATTTTAACTTTATATTGACCCGTTTAAACTAAAACTTAGATACTTTTAACCATAAAAAGTCAAAATAACCTAAACCCAATATGATATACTTAGCACATCCAACTATAAGTCATTTAGACCCGTTTAAACTAGATGTAAAATGTTTTTAAATATATCAAGTGTTTAAACATCATTTTGACCTATTTAAACTAAAATTTAGATACTTCAAATCTATTTTAGCTATAAAGAGTCAAAATAACCAAAGTTCACTATAATACAATTACCTGTGCAAATGATTGAGATGTTTAAACATCATTTTGACCCTTTGACAAACCACTTTCTTCGTTTTGAGATTGACTTAGCTCATCAAATAACATACTTAGACACAAACACACACACACACACACACTTATATATATATATATATATATATATATATATATACACACACATACACACACACACATTTGAAAACTATAATTTATAGCAATTCTTTCATACTGTTCCTGTCCTACCTTACTATCAAAGATCCCATCTTTACCGGTACGAGCATCATGAAACATCCTAAGTCTGCTCTTATTTTGTTTAACATTAAAAAGTATATTATATATTAAAAAAATACTTATCTATAATACACAAACATATAATTTAAAGTATTACCTTCTTGTAACAATAACCACCAGATGAAGCAGTCCCCTCACGGTTTGTGTATTTAATTGTTGATGATTTGTATTGTTTGAATTTGACGCATTTCTATGTGCGTCACTCATGAAATAGTCAACGGTTTTATTTTAATTTTCATGATTCATGCCCGGTGTAGGGTTGACCCATGCTTGTTCTATATTTTCATGTCCTCCAACATGTTTAAAGTGTTGTTTTGCCATGTTTTCTTGGTTTCTGAATCACTTAAGAATGATCAAACAAATGACACCCTGTATCTGAGCACGTTCATGATCTCGCAAAATCTCATTAAAGTCAAATCATCGTTACATTTAAGTTAAACAAAAAAAGTTAGTTAATTAAAAATGAATTACAAACATAGAACTTATAAAAAGTTACCGCCATATGCTCTTCCAAGGCATTCTTCCAAGCTTTGGAGAGATTATCATAAGAACGTAGATTAAAGGGAAAATTGGCTTTCTTGTATATCCCCGCCTTGCGAATAAACATATCATTAAGTTTATCGATGGGGGGATACGTGACCGTTCTATCAAAAGGGAGAGATAAAGGTCCTCCTTTTTTGTCTAGTTCTTGCTGCAACTTTTTGTTTTTTGCCTTCCCACTTATTTTTCGGGAAGGCGTGCCTGCAATTATAATAAATATTTATTAGTTAGATTATATATTAATAATAATTGAATAAACATACTATATAATAAAATTATAATAACAACACCATCCAACTCATGAGTTTCGGGACCGCCAAATGGAGGAAGTAGTGGATCAACCGCGCCATCACGTCCATGACTCATGACATTGGCCATGAGGTATAACAAAACAAACCACAATCATGTCTTGAAAAATTAGAAGATATACAACACAAAGTTAAAATAAGAATAAAGTTTTCTACTACAATATGAAATACAAACAAAGTTTCATATAAATAAATACATATACAAATCGTAACAAATCATTTAATCAGAATCTCCCTAATATACTTCAATGTCTTTATTAGACCCTTTATTGTCGTAATTAAAATCATCCTCATCATAATCAACCCCGTCCTCATCATAATCATTCTTGTCTTTAGACATCTCATCAGCAGTAACAGTTGGTGGATTAACTTCACTTGCAGTCTCGCCTTCGGTGACATAAGTAGGCATGTTACGAAAGTATTGGTGAAATCAATGAAAAGTGCACTATTAGATGAAAAGTGGTTAGTCATTTTCAGCATTTTGAATGTTCTTCACAAGGCCATCATTGGATGTAGGTCAATCTTAAATCTTCTGATGATTAGCATTCGCAATGACCCACCGATGGTTACTGTTTTGATTTCTTCGAGAAGGTTCTCGAATGTAGAACACTTTTTTGGCTTCGAAAGCAAATATGAATTGATCATCCTTGTCCTATTCATGTCTTGTGTTGATACTAATGATATTATTACTGTATGAAACACGCCTTCTAGTACCAAACCAGTTCGAACGAATAGAACGGTTGAATACCCATTTGCATAACACAACTTAATAATCTCTTCAACTTGACTGAAATATTGGTCACCATTCTCTCCCGACACTAGAACACCAGAGTTTTGCATTGTGAGTTGTGCATCATGGTCAAGTACGATAAACCTTACACCATTAACTATACAAACGGTGTAGTTATTAGCATTTATGTTTGCACCCATTGAAAGAGCATACAACACTGTTTGAAATTTGTATTTTTATTGAATAAACTTAAGAAAATATAAAATAATGTTTATTATATATGAACTACCTAACAAATATAGAGTAACATCTGTTATATATAGATTAACTTCTCGAGAAACCATGTTGGAAATTTGGTTTTAATATCATCATGTGGATGTTTAGATTTGAATTCACCAAATTGTTGTCAAAAATATATAAAAAGTAAGGAATGAAATATATTTAATTAATGATTAAAAGTTGTAGGGATTGAACCTAGAGGCTTGAAAAATAAAATTATTATATTGAAGACAAAGAAGTCGCGTGAGTACTTTTGATCCGTGCGAGAACTTACTTCTCGCACAAGACCTTTTGTGTTTAGCGTAAATAGTTTGCTTTTGATGTAATTATGTATATTTTCCTAATTTCATGCGAAACTTATGTACTTCTGAATCAGAGAGCAATAGATGTTGAATTTTATTTACATGTGTTGCTTGAAACTTCTTCATCTTGTTGTTTAATCTTCTAATTACTAAGCGTTGAGCGATTACATTCTGAATTCTTCTCACGAGATCGATCTATATTGTAATTGAAGATTCTTACAATTGGTATCAGAGCTATGAGTGCTCTAGATTGATTGGATTGAAGGTTGAAGAGTTTTGAAGTGTTTGTGAGCTACAAATTTGATTTCCTATTGAAGATTACATTGATTTTTGTGATCAATTTAAAGATGTCATGATCTGAAACAAGTTCGACTGATAAATTGAAGTTGATTACATTGTTTAATTGGACTTAGTTGAATCAATTAGAGACAATTAGGATTGAATTTGAACCTAAATCATTTTAATCGCTTAATTTTGGACAAATTGGTGATATGATTGAGGCTTGAAACTTCAAAATGGCACTGAAATAAGTGTGTGAAGATTCAGTATTCGCACACGAAATGTTCCTAATTCGTGCGAGAAACCCATCAATTCGCAAATGTTTGTTACAAAAAGGTTTTTCATTTGCGCGAGAACCTCATCAATTCATAAAAGTTAGTTACAGATCTTTCCGCGCGAAAAGTTGCTGCGAAAAGTCTACGCAAAATGTTTTCAAGATCTTGTTCACGCAAGAACTTTAGTTGAGAATTTCTTAAAAGTTTGACTTGAGTTTCAACAATGGCAAATCTAAAGAATAGTACTGTGACACTAAACCTTGTTAATGATATTGGTATATTCTTGTGTATTCAAATGACAATGGAGAAGTGATTCTAAAACCTGACACTTATGGGATGAGGAGGACAAGAAGAAGCTGGAACTTGATGATAAAGCTTATGCTACAATCATTATGGCTCTAACCACTGAGATAGCACAAAAATTCAAAGATTATAGAGGAGCCAAAGTCTTGTGGGATGTGGTGGAGGAACAGATTATGGTAAACAAGGACATGAGAGAGAGTTGGAAAGATATGCTGAATTAAGAGTTCAACTTGTAACCATGTGCTGGGTGAGACATTGGAAGCACAAATGTCAAGGTTTGTAAAACTGATCACCAAGGTGAAGAGTGCAAGAATATTTTTGGAGAATATAGATGTCAATAAGAAGCTATTGAATTCATAACCTTACAGTTGGAATAAAAACTGCACTACAATCAAGAGAACCAAGGATCTATTTACCGTATCTCTCAGTGATCTGATTTCTACAATCAAGTCTTATGAAATGGATGACAAACATAAAGCTACTAATCATTTAAACACAATAGGAGCTGAGGCAACTACATTGTATGCTAAGATGGCAAGTACCCTCCTTACTATGTAAGCTACTCACTGTTTTGCCAGTAATAACAGTTAGCAAACACTGTCATTCCTAATGTCAAAGAAACTTTTGTCCCTCATTTCCAAGTCCCTAATCCAAATCAATTCTCTCCCATGCTATCTTAACACATATCCTCTCAGCCCCAAACTCACTCTTATACACACAGTTAACCCTCACAACACATGCAACAAGCATTCGTTGTCAATTCCAATCCATCCAAGCAAACAATCTAAATTGCTAAAGAACATCTTGCTCTATTCATAACATTCATGTCTAGCTATGAAGCATTCATGGTTGAAGATTGAGTGCATCAAACATTCTAGTTGATGACTTGTAGCAAGTCAACCCAGACGATGTTGAAGAGAATAACATAAAATACCAAATGGCTATGGTGGGGTACAGGGTTAAAAACTCTGCAAGGAGAACGGGTAGAAAAATGTTTAGTGTGAAAAACTATAGCAAGATCGGTTTTGATAAGACAAATTTGAGGTGCTACAACTGTTATAAACCAGGTCAATTTACCATGGAACGTATTGAGGCAAAGACAAATCAAAATGATAGTGCAAAGAAAATGGTGACAGTCAAGGATGAAGCAAAAGGTGATAAAGCAAGTTTTTTAAACAATAAAAATTTAGTATCTCAAACTAATGGAGAGTATGATTGGTCAGACCAAATGGAGATCTTGGATATCAAGCTATCTATAGCTTTGTTTGTAGAGATAAAAGATGATGAAGAAGAAATTGAAGAAAATTTGTTGGCTAGTTTTGTATTTGGTGATCTACTTGAGGGTGGGTTTGCTGAAAAAGAGTTAATCATGGATGATGAGAATATGCTTACTGAATCTGCTGTTGAAACTACTCTAGCACAAGAAATAAAAACTGAGGTTGGTAAAGAAGGAAGCAAAGAAAAGGCCATTGAGAATACTCCAACTACTAATGAGAACAAAGTCATTGCTCTTGAGAATACTCCAGCACCTGCTCATACTCATGTTGTTAATGTTGTCAAGATCACTCTAGCAACTGAAGCAGAAAAGGGAAATGGTGAGAAAAGAGAAGTTTTGAAGGCGTTTATGGTGAAAGAAATGCTAGGGGAATCTACAAAGCCTGAAGAAACAAATAAGGTATATATCAATCTTTGTATTAATACATGTGTTGAAAAGGTTCAAAGATATAGAGTTCACAACGAACACTTGTGTAAGGTCACGTTCCCGGAACGCTTACAGCTGGTCAATCATTGCACACAAAGCATAAAACATGCATTATCTTTACCAAAATATTGCAGCGGAATTCTTTTAAACAAACCATTTCATTATAATTGCTTTTGCAAATTAATACATTGTAGTTAACTGTTACAAAATATCATAATTTGCATTGGATCATAAAAACATTATAATCTAAACAACGGATGCCATCCAAAAATGCCAAGTAGCTGCCCCGTGCCATCCTCAGCAACATTACCTGCCAACTGGAAATTACATAAAAGTCAGCATTGCTGAGTGAGTTCTAGTTTTAAAATCATAAAAATATCTTGATAGATTTGTATACAAAATACTTCTTAAAGAAAATATCTTATCTTTCTTTCGGATGTGTTCACACATCATACATACAAATCATATCCATTACATCATTACCATTCTCTTTCTTGCTTATTATTATTATCTTTCACTGTCGATATGGACCAAAGTGCTATACCCCCCATATAATGCGAATAAACCTGGTACTGGGCCTTGAAGTCTATAAATAGACTCCATCCGTGGTGCACATATGCTGGCACCAGTACCGGGGCAGCAATAGTGGTCCCCTCAATCTTAAAGATTGACCCTGTGTACATCCTTTGGGTTAGCTAAACCGTACACAGTTGAGCTAACGACAACATGGTCGTGCACCTCCTGTAAATTATTACTTGCAAGTCTTTTCATTCCTTATGTTCCACTTTTCGTTAATATTAATCTTCCACTTGATTAATAATAATACTTTATGATCATAGGCAATCCACATAAAGTCACATGCTAATATCATAATAGGCACATAAGGACAACCCACAACATGCATAAGATAATCAAATAATCAAGTCAACCATGGTCAAACCCTAATCTTGATCTTCCAAAATTCCAGAAATTTTCTTGTCTTAAACTAATGCGGATGAACAAACCAATGCGGGTGAACAACTGTAAATGCGAATGAATAACTTGCAAATGCGGATGAATAACTTGCAAATGCGGATGAACAACTTGCAAATGCGGATGAACACTTGCAAATGCGGATGAACACTTGCAAATGCGGATGAACACTTGGTAATTATTCTGTCGTAAAAGAAATGCTAATGGACATTGTAGCAAATGCGCATGCATAAAAAGAAATGCTGATGGACACTTTAACAAATGCGCATGTATAAAAGAAATGCTGATGGACACTTAGGCTGAATTTAGGCAAATGCGGGTGAACAAAAATGAATGCGGGTGAACAAAACACTTAGGCTATTATCACGGTGTAAATGCAGATGAACCATCAGACCTGTAAATGAGACTTATGCCATAACCAGTTCTAAAACCTCATTCCCATACATTCTTAACATAGATCAATCATGCTAAACTCTTAGAACAAGCTTACAACCTCATAGAACATAGAAGTTCATACATATACATCCACAGTTATCATATATAACGGTTGTAAAACATTTTAAATGCATTTTCAGCCCCAAAGAAGTTTTAAAACATAGAATCGGGGTCCTAGAACTCACCTAGTATAGCAAACATGCAAAACTCCTTCGAACCTGCTTGTACACGAGTTCGAACACCTAAACAAGCAAAACAACCAACCAAAACACATACAACATTTAGAAATCGGTTTCTAAGGTGGAAAACCTCAAGGAAACCGAACCAATTAATCACAAAAACCTACTAACCTTGAAGATTCTTCTTCTTCTTCACAATTCGACCGAGGAAACACAAAACCAGCTTTCTTTCTTTCTTCGGAAAGCAGCAGCCGAAAGAGCATGGGCGATCATGCCCTTTATACACCCACTTTTGACTTTTTGTTACTATTTACACAAAGCACCCTCAACTTTGCCTTCTTTTTATTTTCTTCAAATTACTTTTCTTTCCTCTTTATTTTGACAAAATTTCGGGTGTTACAACTTGATTTTAGAAGTTGAAAAACTTAACATCAAGCTTGAAAATATAAAACAGATGAAAAGATTTTTAAAGAAAAGTTAGAAGGTTTAAACAAATTAAATTATCAATCAAAATTAAATCTTCATGATAAAGACTGTAAAATCAATGATTTAACTTCCCATAATAATGATCTAGCTTTGGAAATTAACAAACTCAACAGGAACTCTTATCCGGGAAACTAACGGTTGAGAAGTTTGATTTATCTTCAAACATGGTTGATGGTATAATCATGTCACAAATTACTTTGAAGATTAATTATGGTAAAAATGGGGTTGGATATTCAAATATTGCACATGATCATACACGTTTATCTTCATCTATTACAAAACATATGAACAACTAAACTATTGTTTGGAATTTCAAACAACTTGTGACTTAAAAGCTTCTGTCAACTTTTCATTGACTGTTGATCCTATCACAAAAACCGAAATTAAACATAATGATGATCATTCTTTTATAGATAGACTGTTTGGTTGAAGAGTAGGAAAGTAATGATGAAATAGTTTTTCCTGATAATGATAATAAACATTGTACTGAAAAATCATCTTGTAAATCATCATCAGGTATTAATGAAAAGTCTAATATTTCTGTTTATGCCAATGAGTGTTCAAAAGTGTCAAACAAGCAACAGAAATTAAAATCAAACATCATTCATAAAAAATGAAAGAAAACATATTACAACATCAGCATCTGACTTGAAAATTGATTTCAATAATAGTTTTGATTCAAAAAGTAATATAGATAAGGAAGATTATATTTTTAAAGAAACAAATTCTTTCTTCTTTAAAAATAACATTCCTATTACTGCTAACCCTGTTAAAAAAGATGTCTGTAGATCAGGTATCATAGAAACTGGTCCTATTCCAGTGCCTATGATTCAAAAGGTTAAAGCTACTATGCATGCCTCATCGACTTCAGGAATGAATCAATCTATAAAGAAAGATACCTCAATTCTTTCGGATTCAGCTAGGAATGTTCATGATGAAAGAAAGAAAAGAGAGACCGTTAAAGAATCAGAAGGCCAAAGAAATAGTAAAGCTAGATTCTATGATAATTTTGGTGGTTATCATAAACAGTTTAAGAGAAATACACCAGTGCATACTGTGTATCACAAACCGTGTTGTTACATTTATGGAAAGCCAAATCATATGGCTAGAAATTGCTTTCATCAACATCAATTAAGTAGCAAATAAAAATTTCATAATTCTATTTCACATAATATAAAACAATTCTTTTAAAATGCTAGATTTAATAGAATACAAATCATTCAAACATTTTTGTTGCTAAACAAAATGTTCAAATCAAATATGATTTGAACAAAGGAAATTCAATTAAGAAATCACCACATGTTGATGAAAGTAATCTTACTCTAGTGAAATAAATATTATAGAATATTGTTAAAACATTGATTAAACCAATTCAGAAATGGAATGTCAAAGAAAAACAATTAGAGCCTGATATTGTTAAAGATTATTTTTTTAATGATAAAAGAGATATGATCTTGAAGTCTGTATCATATTTGGCTGAAAATAATATGCTCAAGTCAACAATGGCTTGGGTTCCTACAATTGATTAAATTCATTTATATGTGCAGTGACTGGGTTTGAGAGTGATATTCTCTGTTGATGTGAATCAACAAGGACCGAATATGATGATTGAGTCAATGATTGTAAGGCGGAATCAAACAATCACAGAACATTGAATGCTGAATAATACTATAAATGCTCTTTGTATTAAAGAAGGTGAAAAACGGTTACAATGAATGCTAGGGTTTTCAGCATGAACTGTAATAGTACACCTTGAAATATTACAAATCAAAATATTCTAATTGTCTAATGTCTAACAACAGTCAGTTTCAGTCACCTCTCATACGAGGATTTCTATTCTATTTATAGGCTGACACATGCCTGAACAAAAGACTAAACTAACCCTGACCTATACATCAGAACTAGTCCAAGTACAAAAGTCTTTATCAGCATTTCTTCTGTACATCCGCATTGCCAAATGCGGATGTTGAGTTCATCATCATTGGAGTTTGGTCATCAGCATTGACAAATGTGGATGAACAAACACTGCGCATTTGTTGCTGAACATCCGCATTTGTTAATGCGGAAGAACAAACACTTGGCGCATTTATTCTATGGTCATCCGCATATACAAATGCGGATAGCCGATGGTTTCTATTGTTGATGCAGATTCTTCATCCGCATTAGATCTTGGACTTGGGGAGATTTCAGCAAAACAACTATCAATCCACCACTTGAATTGGCATGTATGATCCTTTCAGGGTCCAACAATACTCCCCCTAAGGATTATACGGCCTATGTACTTCAAGGTTTTGATGGTGGATAAGGTTGTGAGAATTCTGCTGGGTCTTGAGCAGATTAAAGAGGGATGAGTGGTTCTGCCTGTGAGGGATCCAAAATTGCCTTTATCATGTTGACAAAGTCATTGGCTTCAGTCATCTTTTCTCTGTTTAACACATGGATCTTCATTTGGCTCATTGTGTAGATGGCTTCCATAGGCAACTTCTTCAAAGAAATGGGTTCCCATATTGACACAGTGGACAACCCATCTCTATGGATCAACAAAGCTCCATCAACATCCACTTCTAGCTTCACTATGTTCCCCAATTGCAAGGGAGTCTTCTTCTTTATTCTCTGCTCTCTTTTAGCTTTGATTCTGTCAAAGGCCATCTTCAGAATCTTTATGAATTTTAAGAAAAAGAACATGTCTTCCTCACCCAGCTTATTGTTTAACTCTTTGAAGTGCCTTGTGTATATGTAGTGGATATAAGATTCATCTAGCAATCTCACTTCATATCCACTAAACAATCTAATTTCTGCACCTTATTTTCCTCCCCATTTTCTTTCAATAACCAACTCATATGTCTTTTCATCATAATAGACATTTGAGATTGGTTTGGAGGAATGAGTTCCAGCTACCATCTTTCTCTTTAAAGATTCAGTTGGCTTCACCTTGAGCTCAGGAAACACAACCTTTACAGCTGGTTTTGTCTTTTTCTTCTCTAGAGGGTTAACAAAGGATCTATCTTTCCTCATACAGATAGCCTTGAGAGATTTGAAGTTTTTTGTTCTTTTGAACATTCTCAGAATGTCTTCAAACTCATAACCCCTGAACATAGCCTGATGATTGTTGAGCTCCAGTTCAGCTAGTTCTTTCAGATCATGAATCTGCAAGGAGTTCACTAAAGCAGTATACTCAGTGAAGAATTGAACTAATCCTGAGATCCGTTTAACCATAAACATATTCCAGTCACTATCATACTTCCAGGCATTAATTTTCTGATCAGTCTTGCCATGTGGAGTAGATACACCTTTGATCATCTCAGCAGTGGTGAGCCCCTCTTGAAGTGTTAACTGGGAAGGCTCAGCAAACCACTCTGGATTTCTGTGTAGAACAGGTGCCAAAGAGTCATGATCTCTATGGGTGAGCTGGATATCTTGTGCAGATAATCTTGTTTTAGGCTTTTTGATGATCTCATCTTCCATTTTCTTCAACCTTTCTTTCTTTTCATTTATCATCCTAAGGATGGCAGCCCTTAGGGAATTAGTCTTCATATTGGCCAAATTTCTTTTAGTATACCCTTGAGCAGACAGATAATCCTTCATTTCCCTGTCAGTCATGGAATAGGGATCAGGATATAATGATTAAGAAGCCTCAGTCTGCTTGTCTTTTGAAGTGGGTTTATCAGCTTGAGTTTTGGGAGAATGAGTCTTTTCATACTCAGTTTCAACAGTAGGGTCTAGCAATTTGTTTAGCTTTTCTTCTTCTGCTATCATCCCCTATATGTCATCCCAAACACTTCATTTGGATCATAGCCATGATTGATGAAAAACAAGGCTTTGGTCATCAAATCATCTGTTTGGGCTTTATCTACCATTTCTTGGACAGAGGGTTCAGGCTTTTCAGGGCTTTCTCTGTCTACGTGTTCATCAATCACATATCCACCCTCTATCTCTCCTTCTTCGAGTTCTATGCCCACTGACCTCATTTTCAGTTGTTCCTCAGCCTTTTCATGTTCTTCTAAAAATTAAGCAATAACAGCTAGGCTCCGAGGATCATCTTGTTCCTTTTTCTTTAGAGGATCTTCTTCTATAGGCCTTTTACCCTTTGCCTTTTCAGACAGGTATTTTCTCTTTATGGTATATGTTTGTACTCTTGGACCAGAAGAGGGTTCAGCTATTTCAGCTTCTTTAGGCAATTTTTCAGTTTCCTTTTCTTCAGCAGCTGATGGGATTTTCTTTATTGACTCTAGTTCTAATTCTTCCTTTTGTTGTTGGTCTTCACAGAGCTTTTTGATCAAATCTTTTTGCTCCTCAGTGAGAGACACAACAGGTACAAGCTGAAGGCTCAATTCCTTCTTAAGAGGGACAGGAGATTCAGATATCACTACAATGGGCTCAGAAACTTGACCTTGATTTCCAATAAATTCCCAGAATTCATCATCAATGATGAAATCTTCAGTAGTGAAGCTATCAAGAGCCTTGATCATATCACTGAACTCTGATTCTTTAGTGTGTGTTTCTTCATGATCTTTGATAGTGTATAGTACCATAGCCAAACTTTGTTCTTGTGGCTTGGTTCTACTTGATTCAGCTTCTTTTTCAGGCTCAGAAGATCTCAATTTCTTAGCAGGAGGAGAGTCATCATCACTCTCTCCTGAGGAACTTTCACCTCCTTCTTCTTTGTCATCATCTTTCTTTGTCACCCTCATCTTTATCACCTTCATCATCCTTTTTTCTTTTCAACCTCTTGATTTATCATGATTATCAGCTCCAACTCAGAAACTCTTTTGTTCAAAGTTTCTATCTGTTTTTGCATAGTCATGATTATATCAGTTTGTCTTCCAGCAGGCTTTCTTGTTCCTCCATTGCAATGGTTTGGATGGTCAAAGTGTCCACATGACCACTGACTTCATCCCTTGAATGTTGAAGAGCAGCCTTTAGGCTTTCTATCTCATCTTTCTCTTTCTTTTCAGTCTCATACTTCTCTTTCATCTTTTTAACTCTTTTCCTTTTCATCTAACTCTAGAAGTCTGTCTTGAATGATACCAGATCTTCTATTTAGGAGTTTCTCTATCTTGGCTACTTTTTGCAACAGTTCTGATATCATCTCATCTTTTGCATCAGACCTGATTGCCTCTGACTCAGCATAACTCTCAGAGGGAGCGGCCTCAGAAGTAACTTGTCTCACAGGCATCTTCTTTCGATGATCCTCCTCATCAGATGATGATTGGGATTCCTCTGAAGAGCTGGCAGAATCACCAAACTCAACAGGCTCAGTAGAGACTGGGGATGCATGAACAGGAGATGTAGGAGAAAGATGAATTGGTGAAATATGGGGTGAGTGTATGGGTGATATGTGTAAGGAGATGATGGCTGTGTTTGTGGAAAGGGAATTGGTGATCTTTGTGGTGAGGGGATGGGATATGGAGTGGATGGAAAGGATATCTCAGCTGCATGAACAGAAGGCCCAGTGTGAGGATCACCACCTACATCAACCTATGGTGACACTGGCCTCTGTCCTTCTTCAGCTACGTCAGCTTGCTCATCAACATTGTGTTGACTAGAAGCAGCTTGCTCTTCTTCATGAACAGGCTCAGCATCAAAAAACTCTTGAGCTTGTTCCTCAATATGCTCATCTTGGTTGATCTGTTCCAGCATCCATGGTAATAGAGGAGCAAATATGCCACTGTAAAAATTCCTGGGGTCTCTCTTCTTTATGTACTGATAGGACTTTGCATTGTAGTGAGGAATATCCATCACTGGTCCTTCAGGTATAAACTCGGTGAAAGCTTCATTGATGAGACACTGCAGAAATCTAGGATACATGAGGAACTTGTATCTTCTACCCTCCTGAATGTTTAACATCAGACCATTAAACACATAAGCAGACATGTTGAATGGCCTGTTTGTGCACAGAGCACATATAGCAGAAGAGGTGGTCACTGATATGTCATTCCATCCAGTCTTTCTCTTTGACATGCAATGTTGGTAGAGATGAATGAGGAATCTCCATTGCAAGACAACCAACCCCTTAACGATCTGCTTTCCTTCATAACCTCCCTCATAACCAATGTTTGCAAAGAAAGTTATGATTTCATCATCTTCTAATTCCAGAGGAGAGTTGGCATCATCACCAAACTATAGACACTGTCTCACAGTCTGTTCAGTAATGGCCAAAGTATGATCAGGAGTTATTCTTCCAGACAGAGTCCTTACACCATCTATCTCTGTCACCTCAGCAGTGCTCCAGAATGACCTTATGAATCTCTCATAGATGATAGGCCTAACTGTAATAGCATGAGCAACTCTGGTAGTTAAGATAAATCTGATCATGTCTCTCAAACCCTCTGCCTCAGTAACATCAGGATCAAGATAACCACTAACATTATGGAGCTTGCTCCATGTAAGATTATCCATTGAAACCTGCATTAGAGGCATATGAATTAGAAGATGCAACTGTAATTGATAGATTGTAATACATAAATCAAGTGGTGTGTTCTCAGTTTGACTTTTAATGGTCAAAATTGAGTGAACATGTGTACAGTTTCATAGAACTCATACACAACTTGATTTTGTCATGAATAATCACACTTATATGTTTTGCAAGTTTATATAGATTATTCATATGGTTTTAACATCTTTTAATCATTAACATCAGGTTTTGACATTCACTTTTTCAGAATTGATTGTCCTCTGTTCTTGACATGAACAAGGTTTTGTAACCCGATTGTAGGAGGTTAAATTCTTGTTATTGATTAATATTTCCTTTGAAAATGTCATTTAAACCTTGGTTTGATGTTACTTTTGGAGATTGATTCTTAACCTAGAGTTCTATGTTCAAAATTAGTTTTTGACTGTTCGATGTTTTAGGTTAAGAACTTTGAAGAAATTCACCTTTTCTTCAATAATACTATTGTAATGAATCAAAGATGAGGAGTTTTTGTGGTGAATGAGTCTTAGATCAGAGGTGATGAATTTTAGATGATAGGGATGATGATGGATGAACAAATGTGAAGACCGCTCGTCGCACTGTAAAGTCTCTCAATTTGAAAAGTATTAAATGACCTTTTAAATTCGGGTTTAAAAAGAAGATTTAATGACTTTTACAAATATCACACGTGTTGAAAACAAATGCGAATGACCTTTTAAAAACACTGTAGCAAATGAGGATAAGAATATGTTCATCCGCATTAGTGTACTGTTGCAAATGCGGAAGAGTAAATTACTTGAAGTTTATTCGCATTTCTTGACTTGCATTCATCATAATCACAGAATAGATTAAGCACATGATTTGATCATTTTGATACACAAGATAGTTTTGAGTGTTAAATTCAACCAGATTCAGGAAATGCGGATGAGTAAAAAAGAAATGCGGTAGAACAAAGGTTTACCCGCATAGACAAATGCGGTTGAACACTTTTGTCCGCATAGGTTTTTGCCACTTATAACTTTCACTTCTTTGATACAAATGTGGTAGATTTAACTTGTCCGCATTAGTTTCACTTTGTTTAACTGGTATGAAAACAATTACCCGCATTGGTTATATGTCAGGGATACCTTCACCCGCATTAACCAATGCACTTACCCGCATTAATGTTTTTGTAGATTGAATTCTTTTCTGTTTTCTAATGAGCTGATGGCTGTTATGAAGAACTGTCTATACTTTTCACTTGTTTCTTATGAAGTTTTGACTGATGCTAGGATTGTCAATTCTTGCTTGGATTGACTTGTATATCAGGTGTGATACATACAAGTTTCCTAGAGTTTGACTGATCTTGGACTTTTGTGCATCCAAATGTCTGCATAAGCTGATATACTATAGTATAACTTCTGCACCAACACAGTCAGATTCTTTTTGTTTTGATTTTATAAAAATTTAGAAATAAACTACCTGTACAAACTGATCAAAATTTTAAATTACTCCCCCTAAAGTTTATATCCTTATTTAGATAGAAACTTTAAGGATTTAAAGATTTTGGATCATAAAATCTCTTTGAATTTTTATTTTTTTTTATATCCTTATACTTTTGTTGGGATCATAACAATCCTACATTACACAAGTGCAATGTTTTAATTGTAAAATAGACATGTTTATGAACTTATTGATTCAAGGTATGTTTGTCCTCTTAAACTCATACTTGGTAAATATTATACTGTATGTGACATTTATCATGTTTTGATTGATTTGAATATTCAACATGTACCTCACACACAAAACATGGTTTGATCAACCATCCTCATGTAATGCATGGTAGACTACTTTCACATCTTACATGACCAGGTTACTTAAATTATGAGATCTCAATTTCACTGATCCTCATTGGGATTCTTTTACTTTGATCCTTTTGATATTTGATCCACATTGGGATTCTTTTGCACTTCACTTTGGAAGGTGATCCATAATGGGATTCTTTTTGCATACTCTTTTGATAATTCATCCAAGGTGAATGTGTTCCACATTAGGAATATTTTGGATCATGACATTAGCACTATGTGCTTGTTTCTTCAGGTCTTTGCTCAGCAAAACAAAGAAGAAACTGATGCAGGTGAATGAGATTCATAGTTCATCATTATCTGGTGTGTTTGAGTTGCTACACACACATACACTTGAATAAGCTGATACTTGCCAGTACTCTGAGATGAGTGTTTCACAGTTGAATATGATTATTTAGTTCATCACAGCATGTATCTTCCTTTCCAAGTTGAGCCTACCTACATATCAGGTAAGTCATGACAGTCTTTTAAATTTTGAATTAAGCATAGTGAATGATATAAAGACTGTAATTATATCATTTCCCAAAAAGTATAAGACACAAACTTCAAGAAAAAGACTTCTTTTTGTGATTTTTGATAATTTCTGAATGTTTTTATAATTTTTTTTTACTCTAGGTTAATCATGCCAATTGATTGAACTAGGAATTCAAACCTATTAGGTTCAAATGCCTTGGTAAATAGATCAGCCAATTGATTGTCAGTATGAACTTGAATCAATTTGATTAACCCTTTTTCAGCACAATCTCTCAAAAAGTGATATCTGATTTCAATGTGTTTTGTTTTTGAGTGTTGAACTGGATTATTAGTAATAACATTACAGCTGTGTTGTTAATGTGAATTGGGGTGTGTAGGAAGTTAAAACCATAGTCAAGCATCTGGTTTTGAATCCAGAGAACTTGAGAGCAACAAGCTGATGCTGCTATGTACTCAGCTTCAGCTGTCGATACTGAAACATTGGTCTGTTTCTTGCACTGCCATGACACCAGTCTGGGACCAAGAAATTGACAACCGCCAGATGTGGATTTTCTGTTTAAATTGCATCCCCCGTAGTCACTGTCGGTGTATGCATGGAGATTGAAGTCTCCATCCTTTGGATACCATAGCCCAAGAGCAGGTTTGCCCTTAAGATATCTGAATATCCTCTTGACTGCATTCACGTGAGATTCCTTGGGATCTGCTTGATACCTGGCACATACACAAACACCAAACATGATGTCAGGCCTACTGGCTGTTAGATACATAAGTGAACCTATCATAGATTGATAGAGAGTCTGATCCACTGATTTGCCTTCTGGATCTGGCCTATCTTCACTTTAGTGTCAACAGGAGTTCTGATGGATGGACAATCAGCAAACTTGAATTTCTTCAACATTGATTCCACATATTTGGATTGATTGATAAAGATACCATCTGCTGTCTGTTGGACTTGTACCCCTAGAAATAATGTGAGTTCCCCCATAGCACACATTTGGAATTTTGAATGCATAAGGTCTTCAAAGTCTTTGCAGAGTTGTTTGTTTGTTGAGCCAAAAATGATATCATCCACATATATCTGAATCAGCATCATGTCTTTGCCTTTTCTCTTTCTGAATAAAGTCTGATCAATCTTTCCTCTTTCATACCCGTTTTCAAGGAGAAAAGATGAAAGAGTCTCGTACAACTTCCTTGGTGCTTAATGAAGACCATACAAGGCTTTGTTGAGCTTGTATACTCTGTGCGGGTAATCAGGGTCTTCAAATCCAGGAGGCTGACTCACATAGACTTCTTCTGCAATTTTGCCATATAGAAAAGCACATTTTACATCCATTTGATAAACAGTAAAATTCATGGATGCTGAGTATACTAGAAAGAGTCTTATTACTTCTAATCTTGCTACAGGAGGAAACACCTCATCATAATCAATTCCTTCTTCTTGTGTATACCCCTATGCTACTAATCTTGCTTTATTTCTGATGATCTTTCCCCTGTCATCAGTCTTGTTTTGGTATAACCACCTGGTACCTATAGGATATTGTCCTTCGGGAAGGTCTACCAGTTGCCATACTTCTTATTTCTTGAATTGTACCAACTCTTCCTGCATTGTCTCAATCCAACTATTATCTTGAAGAGCCTCTTTGATGTTTTTGGGTACTGTTTAACAAAGAAAGCAAGAGAACAAACAGATGTTTGCTATGCTTGACTTGCTTCTTGTCACCCGTTCATTGAGATCACCAATGATGCTTTCAATTGGATGATTCTTGTGTGTTCTGGTGGTTGGAATTGATTCACCAGCAATGGTTACATCAAGATTGGAGACATTCAGATCATCTTGGTGAGAGGCCAATTCATCTTGAACTGTGGGATAGTTATGAAAATAATCAAAACCGGTTTCAGTTCCTGCTTCAACATCAGCAGCACTTTGATTACTTCCATCATTTGAGGTTCTTTCAGTTTCAACTGGAGGAGTAGCTTGATTTTGATCTCTGACTTCAGTTGAAGGATCTTCTGAAGGAGATGGTAGTGTGCTTGGACCAGCTTCAGTTGAAACACATTGATTTTGAGATGGTTGTCTGACAGGATCAGCTTGTAGTGGAACATCTTCAGTTAGTTGATCAGTAGAAGTTGGAGGAATCATTGGAAATTCATCTCTTCTTTCTACTCCTGAAGAGGATTCTGCTGAATGTAGATTTCCTGCATCAGACAAATGAAATTGATCAAAAGATTTTGTAAAAGAGTCAATATCAAACAACCAGTCAGGACCATTTGTAGATTTGGGAAATGAATGTTCCTTGAATTGAACATTTGTTGATTCATCAATAATATTAATCTAGGATTAAATACTCTGTAAGCCTTTGAAACAGAAGAATAACCTACAAAGAATCCTTCATCAGACTTAGATGAAAATTTTCCCAAATAGTCTCGGGTGTTTAATATCGAGACAGGACAACCAAATGACTTTAAAAATCCAATAAATGGTTTTCTGTGAAAGAGAAGTTCATAAGGCGTCTTGTTGGTTTCTTTTACAATCAAAGTTTGATTTTGCACAAAGCACGATGTATTAACTGCTTCTGCCCAAAAGGTGATTGGCAGTTTAGCATCAGCTAGCATGGTTCGTGCTGCATCAATCAGTGTTCTATTTCTTCTTTCAGCTACCCCATTTTGTTGAGGAGTTCTAGCTGCACTAAATTGATGAGCAATGCCTTTGGTTGTACAAAATGAACTCAGATCTTCATTCTTAAATTCAGTCCCATTATCACTTCTAATTGTTTTGACCTTATGATCAAGTTGGTTTTCAATTTTTGTGATAAAATCTTTTATCAATTGGGACGCTTCGTTTTTATGAAGTAGGAAGAAGACCCATGTAAATCTGGAAAAGTCATCAATGATCACCAAACAATACTGTTTCTTTCCAATACTCATAACATGAGTTGGTCCAAAAAGATCCATATGAAGCAGCTTCAATGGAGAGTTGTTTGTGTTCATCAGTTTTGGCTTGTGGGAAGACTTATGTTGTTTCCCTTTGAGACACGCTGAACAGTGATCAATAAAATGGAATTCTTTTTGAGGTAAACCAATGACGTGGTTTTCCTTGACTAATCTGTTCATGTTTTTGAAATTTGTGTGTCCCAACCGTCTGTGCCAAAGCTGTGACTCATCAAAGGATGCTTTAGACAGAAGACATGTTTCTTCTTTTGGTGTAGCAGAATTGAGGTTTAAGACATAGGTGTTATTCTTCCTTGGGGTTTTTAAGACAACCCATTCTTCAGGAACTTGAAATCCTGGTTTCAGAATATAGCAATGAGTGTCAGTAAAGTGAGTAGAATATTTCTTGTCACAGATCTGAGACACGCTGAGCAGATTGAAATTCAGTTGTTCACAGTAGTTCACTCGATCAAAGCTCAACATCCCATTTGTCACAGATCCTTCACCCGTGATTCTGCCACCTTGTGAATCTCCACCGAATGCCACAGAAGTTCCTTGAATATGCTTGAAATCATGAAGGAGGGAACGATCTCCAGTCATGTGTCGGGAGCATCCACTGTCCACGTACCATAAACTATTGGACCTGTATGGATGACCCTGCAAGCACAACAGAACTAGTTAGAATGTGGAACCCAAGCCATGATGGTCTTGGGTTTCCCGTTCCTATCCATGATAGTAACTTCTTGGTACTTTTCCCTAAATAGTGACTTTGAGTGAGGTGTTCTGGGAGATTTTGATGATATTTTGCATGTTTCATCTTATCAATTTCAGTTGAAGAGTCAGAAGAATAATGAAACCTTTGATCCCTGTTTCTTTTAAGAAACCTGACCCGTTTTTGATTATCAAACATCATTTTTGAATTATGAAAATCATGTGTTTGGTTGATGTTATGACATTTGTTTCCTTGAATTTTCCTTCACTCTTTTATGTTACCCCTATCCCGATCAGAAATGGCAGTCCTGAATTGAGTATTATGAAAGTGATTTTTGATTTTGGGTTTCACAGATGAGATTGGTGAGATGGGCTTGTGTTGAGGAATTCTCAACCCTTTTTGTTTGAAGAAACAATCAGATGTATTGTGGTTGGTCATATCATAGACTGAGCAATATTTATTAAAATAGCAGTTTTTGGTGGAATGATTGTTCATGTCACAGATTGAGCAATATTGATTGAAAAAGCATTTATCTGTACTGTGATTAGACATTTCACACACATCACAATACATGTGTTTGTCTCTTGAAGCTGATCTTGATGTTGAAACCTCAGTAGATTTACCAGTTTTTGACTGAGTTTCAACCTTTGATTTTGGTGAGGAAGCAGAATCAGCCTTTTTAGTAGCTTGTTTCACAACTCTACTAGGTTTGTTCTTCCTAGATTGTTTCTGCTTTCTTACCATTTGCTTCAATTCCCTTCGAATTGATCTACATGTTCTTTATTAAAATATCAAAACCAACTCCTTGCTTTGGTTTTGACGATTGAGGGTCAGCCTTGATTTTGGTTTTTGAAGCTTTTGGAGTTTTGGTGTTCTTTGGAAGTGAAACTGTGTCTGATTTGATTGAATTGTTTGGAGATTTGATCTCACAATCAGAACTGCTTTCAGCAGAAGGTTTCACTAAAATCTCAGCTTTCTGCTTTTCTTTCGAAATTGCAGGAACAAATTTCACAAAAGGCATTATGGCTTTGACCGGGCTTCTTGGTTTAATGACATTCACTGTCTTGTCTGGGTACTCTTTGATTTTAATAGGATGACCTAACTTAATTTTCTCCTCATTTGTTTCAATGTAAACATTTGGTTTATTTTGAGGATTAGTGATTTGTGTTATTATTGTTTTAGCTTTACTAGTTTTAGGTTCAATTTTATCAGACAAAGTGGCAGATTCAGGCATGACTGTGTAATTGTCATTATATGGTGGAGGACATGAAGCATCTCTTGCAGCTTAGCTGAATCCAGTTGAAACTTTTCAAGTTTCACTTAGTAACTGATTCTCAGCTCTGGATTGTGCTAATTTTTCAGTTAACTCTTCATTCTCAGCTGAAAGAGTGTACTTTTCACCATGTAGTTTTTTAATATCAGAAATGAGAGATTTGATTTTTATTTCAAAACTTTTGATTTCTCTTTTAAGCATCTCAGATTTTACCTTTTCTTCTTTGATTTTATCAGCCAATTTGTGATTGTGCTCACGATATCCTTGCAGTTCAGCTATGCATTTATCACTACAAAGATTAGATTTTACCTCAGATGGCATTGGATTTGGGCCATCATTGATGTGAGCCATAAGAGCATGATTCTGAAATTGAGGCTTTACTTCTTCAGCATATAGGCTCCAATCACATACTCTATCTTGTCTGATGACAAGTGCATTTGAAGTAGTTTGGCTGCTTCCATGAGCTTGGTTAGTCAGTTGTGACTGACTTTGATAGGGTTGTTGATAGTGATGCTGCTGTTGATGATTGCTGGAGTGGTAGCTTGCGCTTGGTTGTGAGGATGATTGGCCCTGTGAATTTCTTTGAATACTGTGGTTGTTCCTTTTGGAGCATTACATTCCCTTGAGAAGTGGCCAGTCATACCACAATTGAAACATTTGACTTTGGATTTGTCGTATCCAAGTTTTGTATTTTCATTCAGACTCAGCTTTCTTCTTTTCTGAAAAACTTCTTGGCTCTCATTGCAATCATAGCCATTTGCCACTGCAGATCCATTTCTTCCACATCATCTGGATCCATTTCTTCCAAGTCTTCTTGAATCAAATGAGCAGAAGTGAGTCTTCCTCCAAGATAAGCTTCAAAACTTGCAACAAAGGCATTGTAAGTAGCCTTTTGCTCTTCAGTTCTCTTATCTTCAGATATACTTGTAGGAGTGGCAGCAAATCCAGTTGACTGAATTGAAGGAGATGGCTTGGTTGTTGAGGGTGTGGCAATGAATCCTGTTGTTTTTAATTGATCTCTTGATGAGAGGAAGTCATCATCTTCAGTGATGATGCATTTTCCACAGAATGAGTTTCTGATGGAAATTTGTATGCCTCAATGACTTTAGGTCCACCTAGATTTCTGCTCTTTTCAAGAGCTTCAATTTTAGCAATCATAATATCCAAGGTGGTGCTCACCAAATCAAGAGTGTTTTTTAGCATGGTTACATTTTGTTTCCAGCTTTCTGGAAGACTGTGAAGCATCTTTTTGTTTAGTTCTTTGACTTTATATGTAACCCCCATAATCTCTAAATCATTCATGAGCTGCACAAATCTATGCAGTTGTTTAGAGATTGACTCCCCCTTAAAGTGATGAAAGGTTTCATATTGATTAACAAGCTTATCCTTGTTAATTTTAGCTACTTCACTGCTTCCTTCACACATTATTAACAGTGCATCCCACACAGCTTTAGCTGTTCCATACTTCTCAAGTCTTTTCAGCACATCCATCTTCAATGCTTGAGTTAGAATGGAATAAGCTTTGAGATCAATTTTGATCTTCTTGTAGTCATCATCATCAAGAGTGAGATCCTCAATAGGTATTCTTGAGGTTTTGTACAGTGCAGCCTGATCAGCAGAGAGTGTCACTGGGATGTGAGGCCCTTTACATATGGATATCCAATAGTCCGGATCTACACCTGTAATGTAATTCATGAACCTGATTTTCCATTGCTTAAACTCAGATTTTGTTTTAGCATAGGGGTTTTAGGAGTGTGACCAAGTTCAGAAAAATTATGTGAATCCATGTTAATAAGCTGTTTTTTTTAA